>RJWJ010011867.1:0-43341 GCA_004363605.1 Indri indri | reverse complement strand
GCAGGGAAAAGACGGGAAATGACTGAAAATGACTCCATGGTTTCCCGCTCAGGAGAGCTGAAGAATAAGGGAGGTGCCATTAATCACAGTGAATTTCATAAGAAATAAAGTGATGACCCTGAGGTGGGATGTGTTAAATTCAAAGAAGAGGGATGGTAAGAGAGAGGTGTCCTTGTGCTATTTTAAGGAGACTGAGGGCAGAGAAAGACCCATCAGGACTTGTCAGAACAGAAATCGGAGCCTCGTCCTCTGCCTCCCCTTCCCCCTCATCTCCCCTCTTACCTTTTGTTTCCCCATTGGGGGTTATTTCCTTCACTCCGACTTCTTCACCTCTCCTTTTCCCTCTGGCTGTTATTTACCTCATCGCTCTCTTTTCTACCTTTATCTTCTCCTGTTCGTGCTTAATTTCTATTTCTGTTTCATAAATCCGCCTCCTCCCCTAAAACGTCTCCCTCTTCGCCATCTTTATTCTCTCTGAACAGATGTATGTATCTTGGTCTCTGTTGCTTCTCTTTCCACTCCCTTCTCCCTATCCCAGAACATTTCCCCGTAATTGCCTACATTTTCTTTTTTCTCCTTTCTTGTTACTGCTGCCTACCTTCTCCCAGAACATACACACACCCTTCCACGTCTAATCGCACCTTGTTCTCCTCCCTGCAGGAGATACAGCAGCGGCATGGTCTGGCCAACTCCATCTCTTCCTACCTAATTAAGCCTGTCCAGAGGATCACCAAGTACCAGCTGCTCCTGAAGGTACCCCCTCCTCACCCTCTATACCACCCTCCACTGCACTGCTGCCAGGGCAAGGGAGGCCCAGCTTTGCCCGTATGGGTGGGAAAGCTTCACTGAAGACCTTTCTTCTACCCGGAGCAGAACTTCAGAGATGAGCCCACACTGGCACTGCTATGCTATCCATGGAATTCCAGATGCTCGTTTTGGAGCAGAAAGAGGAGAAATGGGAGCAGCAATAAGTTGCAACTATTTTCACATTTACCCACCACTAAACAACTTTTAGCAATTGCCACCATAGGCTCTGGCTGGCTTTTCGAGGATTTCTTGTCCCTCCCTCTTGGAGTAGTTTCCTCCTGGTATCCCCTACTTTTGATGGAATCAAAGGTCAGGGTCTTAAGGGCAGTGCCAGTTTGCATGGGTGGTAGAGGCCAGGGTGGCAGCTGCCATTGCCATAATCTCTGTGTTTGTCATGACTATGAGGTTTTGGAGGGGAAACAGTCCAGGGATGCACATTAAAATACCATGGCACTCTTGTATCTGCAGGATCCCGTCTGTTAGAGGTTCTTCTTCCAATCAAAAGATTTGGATTTTTTTTCAAAATTTTAAAGAAGTGTTTTCCAAATCTTTAAACATTAAATAGCCAAATTATGTAAAACACTAAGTAATTTGGTTGATCCTTCTTATATAAGAATAAATGAATACTCTGAAACTATGACATTTCCCCAGAAAGCCTGGGAAGTTGATATAGGCAGTTAGATAACTCCCATCTATGTTAATTCCTAAAGTGTAAGGGTGGAGTTTTCCCTCATTTGGAATATTTTGCTGGTTGTTCCTGTAATGCAAAGAATAAAGGGATAGTGGGGGGGACATGTTGTAAGTACATAGTGTAACTTCAGAGAAAACCTGATGAAATTCAGCTCATGTTTAGAGATGCCTGCAGAATCTTACATATTCTAGCTTCGCTGAACCTGAAAACCAAATTTCAAATCTAGGGTTCTAGTCATACTAGAGTGAGCACCCCCATTCCTGGCCCATGGGAGCTCCCTGGCATAACCCCTGTGGTTCTGCGATGAGAGGTGTAGGGGCAGCTGTGAGGTGGGGGTGCAGCAGCCTGTGCCATGGTCACCTCTTCTGTCCTCTGGGTCAGGGCAGGGCCACACATCATCATTTCCCTTCAGGCTCCTTCCTCATCTCCAAGAGACTGCTGGCTGCTTCTTCCAGGACTCAAGTCATCCTACCCACAGAAAAGCTTAGAGAATTATAGCTGGGCATCACACCCTTGGCCTTTGCTGAGGACGGGTGTGAGAAATGACAATGTGCAGACATCTCAGCTGTTTGAGCAGACTACTTTTGCTTCTTTGTTTTTTGAAAGTTTCTTATATAAAGACATAGAAATTCTCATAAGAGCTCAGGGTAGAGGGAGTGGGAAGACCTCTCTCCTAAAAAGTTGGCGTGTTTTCTACCTGTAAACCACAGATGCTTAGGCCCTTCTTTGCCTTTGAATATCAGAACGTTAGCATTGAATTTTGTGGTTACTCACAGTAGATTCTCCTTAGCCCAGATTTCAGTGTACAATCATCTTCTCCTTCTCTCTCTTGCATTTAATGCTTGACCCTTCTAAATTATTTCTTATGCTAACAGACTTTCTAAAATTGATTTTGGTGATTTTTAATTTATGTATCCCAAAGCCTTTGAAGGAATCGATGGGATTGTGAATTAAAAAAAAAAAGAAAAAACCAATACGGTCTAAGCCATCCACCCTGCCAGTGTCTTAATTAAGATGCAGTTCTAAGAGAAATACAGCTTTTCACCTCTCGCTTTTAATCTCAGAAGGCTGAAGCTCCCTGAGGTTAATTACGTGGGGTGGACAGGGTGGGGAGGGACGAATGTGTTTTGCTTCAGGCAGATGGAGAGGGGAGCTCTGGGGCTGTGTTCTGGAGTTGGGTGTTTTTAGGAAGAGATGCCCATGCAGGTAACTGAGAGGTAGAAAAATGAAGTAGTGGGAATTTAATTGTGGGGAAGCTATGAAATTATTTTTTTTTAAAGGAGAAGATAATTTTGGCCTCTTTTAAATGTGCTGGTGGCAGAGTGCCTGCTTAGAAAAATAGTTTGCTGAGCTTTTACTATAAATAATATGGAATTTATTTTCTTAAAGTCACCTTTATGTCAAATAAATTGATATTTAACTATCAGTATCCTCTGGGGTTTAGCACTTTAGGTGTTGCATGAAAGTAGAAACTCTGTTTATTACAATGCTCAATATTCTTCATGTAAATCTGCTACAGCTTTATGAAAGGACTAAATTAAATGTGGAGTCTTCTCCTTATCATAAACTATAACAAGGATCCAAGGAGAATTTATTGACTCTCCTGGTAGATTGGTAGACTTGCTAAATTGCTTTGGGGGATTAAACTAATTCATGTGTTCTGTTGCAAACTGAAGCATATTTCTTGTTTTCTTTCTTATGTTCTGCCTCAGGAGTTCCTTTGATGATGTATAAGAACAAGGTTGGGAGGGTTAAAATTAGGAAAGGGAAGGAAAATCAGAGAACTTCAGGCTGGCAGAAGTAAATACTGAACAATGATGACATTATACTGACTGGAAGCCAGGACAGAACTGAGAACTGATCACTTCCACCTCCCAAACTTGTGGTTCACCTCTTCATTGGACACTCAGAGCTCCCTTATTCATGTGGGAATATATCCAAGATACCATCAAGTATTAACTCTCACTAATTAGATATCTTACCAAGTATAAAGCTTTACTAATAAGTTCGAAGCTACAAATAATCCCAAGGCAGAGGTGACATAGAGAAGGTCCAGGACCACCAAAGCAAATCTAAGTTCTTTCTTGCAGCATCAGGTTGTACTGTGGCCCAGATTAGTATACAAGGTCTCTAAATGATGTATGTCTCATTGTATCACCCTGAAAAGAGCCATTTGGGCCATGAAATGTACTTGCTCTTTTCTTAGATAGTTGCATGGCTTATGTGACACTTTCCAGAGAGCCACAGATTCCAGGTTTGTTTAAGAATCCTAGACAGACCAGATATAGCCTTTTAAAAGCACTTCATAGATAACTCTCTCCTGCTAGCAAGTACCATTAGTTTATTTGTCAGGAGGTCTGTCATTGACATGTTTATAAAATTTGATCTGGTGAATTTCTTGAAATTCTTTCTTTCTTGGAAGTGTACCCCCACTCAGCTGCCCATCCCCTGCCCCCTCAGGGAGACAGTATGGATTACAGATCTGTCGCTTAACTGTTTCCTTCCCAGTTTCAAAGTGAGCACGCTACAGTAGCCCTGATAGGAAAAGTGAAAAGCCAGCATTCTTCTGGTTTGAGCAAAAAAAAATCATTCCAAATGGTCTTGTGAGTCTCAAGATAGTTGGAAGTGATCTTTTCTCTGTCAGCCAGATACTATATATCTTTTATGAGGATGGTGATGACTGAGTCTCCAGTGAGAAAGTAAAAGAGAAAGCGCCTGCTCCCCACCTCCCCAGGAAGTAAAAGAAAGAGAGTCTACTCCTGGAGTTCTCAGAGTGGTACAGGATATTGGGGGAGCCAGGGCTGGAGTGGCGGATGGAGGGTTGGATGTGGATTCGGGAGACCTGGGTTCAAGCCCCTGCCTGGCCTCATGGAGTTACAGAACCTGGGGGAAATCACTTCATCCCTCTTAATCAGTTTCCTCCTCTGACAAGGAAATGGTTTAGAATCCCACCTGTTGGCCCCAGGTTGAGAACTCCTGGTCCATATGATCTAAAAGTCTTTTATTACTCCCAAATGCCATAAACCTGCAACATCTCTAACCTCAGGTTGCTCCCAGTAGGGTGGGCGTCAGCATAAATAACAGTAGCGTCAGCAGGAAGCGTGCAGGGGTCTGAGTGCTGTGTGTTCTGTAGCACACCCTTGGTCTCTCTCTGCCTCTCTTTGTTCTCTTCATTGTGATCCCACAGTACTGCACCTCTGTTTGTGTGCTTTGCTGGGGTATTCCCTTCTCCAAGAGGGCAGTCCAGCGACAGAGAGTACCCCAGTTGCTGACTCACAGTTCCAGTCATTTGGGAGTTGGGTGGGATTGAGTTCTTTTGGACTAGATTGTGCTGAGGAAGCTCAGTCTGGGAGAAAATGTGGTTGAATTCGTTGGAGATAACCCCTGACCCCACCTCACTTTCCTTACAGCTTAGAGGGAACCATTACAGAGAGTGAAGCTGGTCTGTAATTTCCTTGATGGGTCAGGTGGTGGGAGGGTTGGGAAGCTGGGGGAAATGATCCTAATTGTGTCTGGACTTTTTTCCCCCAGGAACTTTTAACTTGCTGTGAAGAAGGGAAAGGGGAGCTCAAGGATGGCCTGGAGGTGATGCTCAGTGTCCCAAAGAAAGCCAATGACGCCATGCATGTCAGCATGCTGGAAGGTAGCTGTCCTCCCAGCCCTGGGGTAGCCTCCTCTGTTCCTACAACCAGGGAGCTTGTGTCATGGTAGGGAAGTGGCATGAAGTCAGGCCAGGGGCGAGGCTGGGAGAGAGGAGAAATGGCAGGTAGGTACGCAGGCCCTTGGCATGTGAGTCTCCACAGGGAACAAACTGGCTAGCACCCTGCCTCCAGGTAGGACCAGGCCTAAGCCATGGAAGGTGTATGGACACCTTGTTGCCCACGCTGTCGTCTAGGACAGGCCATCCTTCCTATCAGTGTGCTAAAGCCCCCAACCTACAGCAGTCTAGTTAATCTGCATAGCATTTGCATTGCCCCTGTCATCAAAATAAGTGGAGATCCTGGTTACACACACACACACACACACACACACACACACACACACACGACACCATCTTCAGCCTTATGCCCCTTTTTTGTTGTTATTTTGGTAAAATATACAAAACATGCATAACGTAAATTTACCAATTTAACATTTTTAGTGTGTTCAGTGACATTAAGTACATTCACATTCTTGTGCAACCAGCCTTTTGTCCTTCCTAGCAGGTTAGAGACGTCCAGCCAGATAACCCTGAGAGGACTTCAGTTAGCTAGAGCTATATTCTTGAGACCAGAAACTTGTAAAGTTCCAATAAAATGGTCTTAATGCTGCAAAACAGACAGTAGAGCAGCCATACTGGGGTGGAATTTGTTAGATGAGTTAAGACTTAACATTCCAGTCCGGGCTGGCATAAAGGTGCTAAAGGAAATAAGTGTAGTCTGTTGCAAACATGTAAGCACGTGGGCTGTGTCTTGTCTTCTGGGTTCCATCCCACCCACCACTACCACCACCAGCATCTGAGAGACTTGGTCTGGTCTCAGTACTTCCTGGACTCTCCTTAGCCCAAGAGGCCTTAATTCTTAGAGCGAAGGAGCCCTGGTTATCTTCCCTCGACTGAGCAGGAACCATCTGAATGTATTCCTGTTGTTGCAATTTCTCCACCCCGTTCTTCTGTGTTTGCACCTTCCCCTCCACCCCACCCTGGGTGTTGTCCTCCCAAGTACCCTGCTCCTCCAGCCTGTCCCTGACCTGTATTCTGGATCCAGCTACTCCACTGTGGTCTGTGGACCAGCAGCAGCAACACCTGGGAGCTTGTCAAAAGTGCCAATTCAACGTCTGCACGCCACACCTCCTGAATCAGAATCTCCTGGGAGGTGGGGGTGGGCCGTGATCTGTGGTTGCACGAGCTCTCCAGGTGATTCTTATGCACACTAAAGTTTGAGACCCTCTTTGAAAGACTTACAGTGGTATAAATATAAACTACAGAAGGCTTGTGTGGAGCAATCAAGGGAAGAATCCTAGGAATGGAATACAAGAAATAAGGCACCAGCAAATGAAGTGGACTCGATCAGGCAGTGCTTGTCCTCAGCCCCACTTGGGGCTCCGAGTGGGGAACAGAGGGGAGCTGTGGAGGAAGGAGCCATGGGACTCGTGCTTGCAGGATGCCCCAGGCTGGCCATGGGGTGGGGTGGGGGGGGGTTATATACATCACCAAATATTGGTTATGTATATAAAAGACGAGTTGCAAGAATTCTATAGAGATATCTGTGTAAGTGTTCAGGAGTCTCTGGAGTCGGCAGAGAGATAAAACCCTGCGGGAACTGAGGGCTAACAATTAGGACAGCCTTTCTCCAAGAGGGGAGTGGACCCTGAATGTGGCAGTAGAGAAACCCCACAGGATGGAAATGGGTATTTTTCAGGGTTCGACGAGAACTTGGACGTGCAGGGGGAATTGATTCTCCAGGATGCCTTTCAAGTGTGGGATCCCAAGTCACTGATCCGGAAGGGGCGGGAGCGGCACTTGTTCCTCTTTGAGATCTCCTTGGTGTTTAGCAAGGAGATCAAAGACTCTTCAGGACACACAAAATATGTTTACAAGAACAAGCTACTGGTAGGTGGGGCAGGTGGGGTAAGGCAAGACTGCCTGCTTTCATAGAACCCTCGGGCAGGAAGGGATGTCGACATATCATCTCATCTCTTCCCCTGCCTCCACACCACAGCCCTCCTGGACAAATGACAATGTCTCCTATTGGGAAAGCTCCCACTCTCACCTCCCACTTCTGCATTTTAGAGTTCACAGTTCTTCTTTCTGTTTGCTTTTAGCACCTCCCTCTTCACCTTCCCTCCCTGGTACCTGCTAATCAGGCACGTGCCTGTAGGTCCTTCCATCCTGGGTAGATGAACAAAATATCCAGTCTGTTTAAGTTTGATTGACAGAAGCCCCTCCCTCGGTCCTCTCCTCTTTGTCGCCTTTCCCTTCCCACCCCAGCCCTAAGTTTCCCCACTGCCCTCCCCTTCCCCGCCTCTCACAGGCATTTCCTGTCTACAGACCTCAGAGCTGGGTGTGACTGAGCACGTGGAGGGCGACCCCTGCAAATTCGCCTTGTGGTCTGGGCGCACCCCATCCTCAGACAATAAAACAGTGCTGAAAGTAAGTACTGCTCTCTGCTGGGCACAAGACCAGGGCTGGGGGTAGCCAAAGGGGGGCAGAGAGATGTGGGAATGTGACACCTAAAAGCTAGGGCCCCGAGACCCCACTGAGCCACTGGGCGTCTCTTGGGAACGGCAGCATCAGATGGGTGTCGAGAAGCAAATTGCACCACGAAGGCACACCTGGAATCTCAAAGACAAACGGTCTCCTCAAGTCCATGCACTTGTGTGAGCACCGAGGTAAGAGAGCCGGGAGAGGCCTGCTGGGCCCCCTCCCCAAGGCCCACTTGGACTGTGTTCTGTCCACATGTCCCCTTCAAGGGGCAAGAGCTACATGACCCTTTGACAAAAGGCATCTTGATTTGCTCCATTCACTCAACATGTTTCTCTAAACACCTTCTATGTAAAAGGTGTTCTACCCAATGTTGTGGGGATACCTCTGTACATGACACGGACCCTGTTCTCTGGGAACATACATTCTAGAAGCTCCAGTAAATTACATCAGCATGGGGACCATGCTGATCAAGAGAAGTGTTGAGCAGGGACCTTTTGCCAGAGGACAGCCTTGAGGAGTCTCCAGGGTACAGCCCGGGAATGGAGTCAGTGCTGGTAGTAATGTTAGCCTGGCCGAGCAGTGACCATGTGGTCATGGAGCTCCCACCAGCCGTTTGCTTGGCAGGGACGTGCCCATCACCAAGGAAAGGATGGCTCAACCCTGAGAAAAGCTTCCCACTTACTCACTTTGAACTTCCAGTATGGCTGCTACCTGTTGTGAGGCAGAATTACCAGAAAAAACTTCCATAAAGACAAATAGGATACTCAGGAAGTGATAGTAATGCCTTCAACTAACAGATTTAGCACGCTAAAAACCCAGACTGACTTGCAGTCAGTACAAGCCCGTGTGGCCGGGCATGTGTTGGACATCCTGACATACATCCATACCGGTTGGTAAATAAACGCTGCCTTCAAATGCCCCCTGGCTGCCCTCCCAGAGCTCCCTAGACCTCCCCAGGCTGGAGCAGCTCAAGTGTGAATCCCTGACCCTGTGCGGGCCTCCAGATACTACTCCAGCTCCAGGGCAGATTGGTCAGAGCTGTATGAGTCACTAAATCCTTCGACAGTCACTTTTGTACACGTCTGATTTGAGTCTTGAGGTCAGAGGTCAGAGTCCTGTTCTAGGAGGTGGAGAAGCTTGTCCATGGGATCGAAGAGTCACAAGTATGAAGTGAGAAATGAACTCCCCAAACATTTGGAATCCTTGAAAATAACAGATGAAACCTCCAAGAGGAGGGCTAAACTGTTTGGGCAGGGTGAAGGGAATTGGGGTCTCAATCTTTCTCCCTGTGGCACTCCAGGCCTCCAACATCGAAACCAAGCAGGAGTGGATCAAGAACATTCGAGAAGTGATTCAGGAAAGGATCATTCACCTGAAAGGAGCTTTAAAGGAGCCAATTCAGCTCCCCAAAACACCAGCCAAACAGAGGAACAATAGTAAGAGGTAACCAGCGTCTCTCCCTCGTACACTTCCTGCCTCCCGCGCTTCTGGGAGCAGGAGTGGGTGAACCTGTGTCTCTGAAGGGGTGGTGTGCCCTGCAGGTGGCACTCCCTGGGGGGCCCATGAGCCTTCTCCTCTTTAAGCATCTCACCAGTTACTGTCAGTTACATTCAGCAGAGCTTCATTGATCAACACTCTTACTTGATAAACACTCTGCTAGGGGCCGCAGGAAGATAAAAGAAATGTGAGATGAGTCGACTCCCCTCGAGACCCATCTAACAGTCATGTCTCACATGTGGAATAGTTAGACAAGAAGAGCCAGTACCGTCCATAGGGATGATAAATGCTAGTAATGTAAGAATTCAAAGAAAGGGGACTTTAGACAAGCCCTGGAGTGGAGCATCTGGGGTAGCTTTGGAAGGCGATGAGCCGCGATGGTGAGCCCTCGGGACTGGCACCACGGCAAGGGGCTTTGCGCACTGTGGTGTGTGGGGTGGTCTGGTGTGTTGTCGTTGCAGCTCTTAGTGCAACTGCCGCCACCCCGAGTCCTCACCTTACTCACCTGAGATGAGCAATGTTATCAGGCGGAAGAGGACTGACTTCTTGTACCTCTCTGGACCCTTCTGAATCCCAGTTTCCTCTAAATCAGGGGGTGACTTCTTAAGTATTTTTTCTCAAGTTTCCATGTGACACTTACAGTGATTGTTTTGGAGGGCACTTCAAAAGAAAACATACAGAAACTTCGCATAAATTTTGGAAAACAAATACAGCAAAAACAAAGTTCTGGGGGTGAAAGTCATTGGTGGTAACAGGTTCTTCTCTCCTCCCCTATTTGTAAATGGAGTACGTTCAGAGGACTTAGCTGTCCCTCAGGCACCAACCAAGACAAGCAGATGGGGAGCTGTTTTAGGGCCTGCGGAGGAGTCATGTTAGTCCCGAGCAAGGCGGTAGCCAAAAGAAGGGTGTGGCTTAGGCAGAGACACCTCCATGGCAGGCAGAAACCCCAAGACCCACATGGCCAGGATAAGGTCACTTCTCAGGGCCAGAAGGCAACCACAGCTGCGCTAGGGGAGGCTCATTTTGATTTCAGGTGCCCATGTCCAGAGTCCAGGAAAGGGGTAGGCTTGTTTTAGCACTAGAGACAGACCCTGCTCCAGGAGACCCTCCTTTAAGAAAGAAGATGGAAAGGAAACAATTATAGGGACAGATGGTCCAGGGCCATGGTGAGGGAGGGTACTCAGGTGGGGTTGGCTAGGTTACTCTGTGAAATAGCCCCTTTCCCTAGAGTAGGAGAGTTTGAGCATTTCTAGAACATGGGAAGGGCATGTCTTGGAAATACCCTGACCTTTTCTTTGCCCCCCACCTTTTCTCTTATCCTGTGATGGGAGGGTGAGAAATCTTGGCAGATGCCACAGAGAACAGCCAGGCAATCTGTAATTCCATTAGCTTGGCTCCCGGGATATGGGTACAGAGTTTACAGAGGAGCGGATTGGCTTGGGGAAAACCCCCACAGCCCCAGGTGGGCTCCCCACATCCCCCAGAACTGGCTTCATCTGGAATGGACCAGAAGGGCCACAATGGGCCAGAATAGCAGGAAGCAGGAAGTACAGCCAGTTCTCAACTGTCTACAAATGGTGAGAAGCACTGGCCCAAATCATCCAAAACAACAGATGATCTAAAAGTCCTTTATTTTTGGTTTTGCAATTCATCACATAAGTTCTTTTTACAGCAGATTTTCCTTCCTACAAATGTGTGGCTTCTGTTATTAAAATAAGTTGGCATTTCCCAAGCGGTGGTGAGACAGCAGTTGACTTAGAAGTGTTCTGGGTGGGAGAAAATAGTTTTTATGACTAGTAGACACTACATGTGACATATGCACACGCATGGGCACCTGCATGCACACGCACATCCACACGCACTCACACATGCACCGGATTATAATTGTTTAGAATCTGTGAGGTGGATTCATTATTTATGGCACTTTGTCCACGTGGTAAAATTCTCAGGCTTTGAGCTCCCCTATGCCCTAATGCTATTACTTCTGCCCAAACAGCATCAGGGATATAAATTTCATAAAAGCGTCCATGGGAAGAGCTGTCATTTCCTGTGCTAACTGGGCCAACCCTGGCCCCACTTCTCCCCCAGTTCTTCCTGACACAGACCATGCAGCCTTCATCAGTTTGCAGACATCCAGTCCCTCTTGGCCCTGGCTATGGTTTCAGTGCAGGATGGGGGCACAGTTCTAAAGCAGGAGAGTTGAAATAACGTGTGTAGGACAGCTGTGTGGTCCAGGGGCCCAGAAAGGGGTCAAAATGCCAGGAGTGTTCTCAGGAGACTCTCTTAGCAGCCACTCAGGAGCACAGCTGGCTCACATGCTGCTGTGGAAGCTGTGACTGTTCTCCAGTCTTTGAGAAATGCCTTGGCCTTCTGTGTTGATAAGAAATCATCACAAATATGCATGAGATCATCAAGACCCACCAAAATGAAGGCAACAAATTCCTCCTCCATACCCATGGATGGAGGGTCCAATGTCAGGGACTTCCCAAAGATAACCTCCTCTGCGGAAAATATTCTACCCAGCCCCATTTTCTTGAGCAGAAGAAACACAACTTGAAAAAATGTCAGTTCTGTTTTCCGTATAGGCCAGCTATAAACCAACCCTCATCCTGGTTACAGCATATACAGAAACTTGAATACCCTGAACTCTGGGATTATTGGAATGACCCAGTCAGCTGGATAGAAGCCTAGGTTCTAAGTAGGATATACATATTCCTACTGCCTGTTATAAACCTGTTCCCAGTGGTGGGTTGGGGGGAGGAATTGCCCCCTCTGCAGCACGGGCCAGAGGAGTTACGGGGATGGGGTCATTTTGCATTTGGTTATTAACATAGTGATTACGTGTTTACTAAGTGCAAGAAGTGACATCATTGAAAATCACAGAGGGCTGCTCCCTTTAGCAGGATAATTTGAGACAAATCCCTATGAGAAAGTGCCGAGGCACTGTGTGCCAACCCAGCTGGAAATCCTTGTGTGCTCTAAACCCACAGTGGTTCCCCCCACCCCCACCCCTGTTTTTTTTCTCTTCTTCCTGCAGGGATGGAGTGGAGGATATTGACAGCCAGGGAGATGGCAGCAGCCAGCCAGACACCATCTCCATTGCCTCTAGGACCTCCCAGAACACAGTGGACAGTGACAAGGTAGGACAGAGTCCCAAGCTTCCTTCCCCCAGGACTTCTTGTTGGCTTCACCACCCCCGGAGAGGTTCCCCCAGAGGAATGTCTCCCACCATGGAGCTTCACTTCAGGAGCTAGTGGTCTCTTTGTGCCAGCCGGAGGGGAAAGAACAGGGCTGGAGGCGGCATGTCACAGCATCGAGGTCTTGTCGAAGGGGAAAGGCGAGTAGTGAGAGAGTCTAGGTTTCTTCTTTCTGAGATGCCCCACCAGGCTGCTTGGGCTGCTCTGCCTTCTGGGAGGACGGATCTCAGGGAGGCTGAGGTTGAGATAGTTTCCTGAGACCTTAGTGGCTGTGATTGGCTTAAATTTATAATGATTGGAATGGGGTTCATGTCAAAGTTAGACCAAGAACAATGGTTTGGGAAATGGCCACAGAGATGCTGCTCAGTAGGGGCCTCTTATCCACAGGGACTCTAGTGGAAATGGTGCTTTCCTCTGGCCAGATTATTTGGGCTGAGTTCTGAGGGACAGGAGGACCAGGAAGTGGCATGTGGAGGATGCAGGGGCCTTGTGAGAAAGCCTAGTCACTTGCTCTCTTACGTCTTGGAACAAGTCAGAAAAAGTTAGGAGCTCTGATGGGGAGCAAAAGAAAAAAGACTGCAGCGAAGACTCTGTGTACTCGCCAAGCTAGGAGAGGAAGGCAGCGTTGGAATTTGCAGCAGGGGAGGAAAGGGTCCATGTCTGAGCCTTCTCTCATCTGTTTACCCCAAGGTCCGAAGAGTATGAGATGACCTTTTGGTGCACATTAGTGATTTTATTAATGAAGTTATGGATTTCCAAAGACTATTTGACCCTAGTTTATCCAGACCTAGTAGTTTGGCCTGCTCCTTCAGCCTCTAGCCAACGGGCTATGTCATTGCTTCATTTTAGTTTTCTAAGTTGTGAGGATGTTTAAAAGATGATCTGCATTCATTAGGATTTTTCCTAATTTTTTTATTATTTGAGAAAAAAGCCCCTGGCACCTTAATGTGGAGACTATGCCCTAAACCTGCTAAAATCATGATGCCAAATCCCCCTAATCATGCTTTAGGCTAGTGTTCAAGGACATTCAGGGTAATTCTGACAACTGCCTTCCAGTTTTTAAGCCATATTTGACTGATTGTCAGAGTGGATGGAAAATTAGTTTTCTTCCACTTGTAAAAACATACGGAGAAAACTATTTCTGTACTTTCCTCTCTCCTCTGATCTGTTGTCTAGAAATATAACCTAGAATACCCTCTGAACAAGTGTTACTTTTTAAACAGTCAGTGGGTGGTAAGTCAAGTGCAATGTTTCCCATGTTCACACGTAGACTGTTAGTGTCATGGTCCGAGGAGTTCATCCCTTCCAGCTGCTAAGCCATCTTCCCAGAAGCCCTGACTCTGGCACAGACCCATCTGCTAGAGCCATTCGTCTTAGGAAGACCTTGGCTACAGCTATTCCTTGTCTTTCTGCCAAGGTACATGAGGCTAGATTAGAAGGCCTCCGGCAGCAGGCATTTCATTATTAATGAGGGACCCTGGTACTTATAGTTTATTCTACCAGTAAGGAAATTGAGGCTCAGAGAGACTGAGTGCCTCATCCAAGAAAATTCTAGTAGTTAGTAGAAAAGCAGGAACCAGAAGTCAGATCTCCTGACTTACTGTCATGTTTTCCTCCCTCTAAAAAGCAAAGCATTGAACTCTCCACGCTAAAACTAACTCAGCTGGCCAGTCTTCCTGCATAGTCCACAAAAATAGCACCCACATATGCACATAAAAGTGCCCACCGTGTGCCGAGCTCTGTGCTGGACACTGTAGAGAGATGTGGGCTATTTGTTGAGTGTGCACCCCTATTTGTGTGATTCTTTGTTTCATGTCTGTCTCTACAGCCAGGTCATTGAGCCCTGAGGAGGGCAGGGGCCGTGTCTGTCTGTTTCGCTACCGTACTCCTAATGTGCAGTGGAGATGGATGCTCAGGAGATGCTTGTGGAGTGAATGGACAGAGGGGACGTAGTGACTGGTCTCGGGGAAGTCCAGGATTAGGTGGCAGCTAAAACCAGTGGTCTGAAAGCAACCAGACGTATAAACATGTTTTCAAATATGCTAAAGGAGCTTAGATGTGTCCTTACCTCCAAGCACAAAGCTTTATTAAGCTGGAGAACCTGGCCTGTTGAGAACATTAGTACCCAACTAACTTCTCTGGCCTTAGGGGACATGGGCAGAAAATCGGGAGATGATGAGAGATTCTATGGTCTGTACACAAAACCAGAAAAGTTACTTAGAAATAGTTACACTTTCAAAATAAAACAGAGGGCAGGTCTATGACTATGCACTGTAATTTAAATGTTCTTACTCTTGCAACACATAGCAGTGTTAACAGGGCAGCCATGTGTCCTCTGCGACCTGAACTTTCCCTCATCAGTGAAATCATTCGTCGTGTCTTTGGATTTGTAGATGTTATCATCAGTGTTAGATTCCCCCTGCCTGTACTAGAAGGCTAGGAGACCCTGGTTTCCAAGTGGCCCAGTGAACAGACCCTGGAAAAGAGAAAGATAACAGAACAGAGTGGAATAACTCAGGTAAACTGACTCATATTTGGCAGAAGGGCCAACAAGTGCGATTGTGGGGAGGTGGGGCAGAGACATCTCACAAAGTCAGGGTTCTCTAACAATGGATTTCTGGGAAAGTGCCCCAGGCTTCCTCTTGTAATCCAGAGGAATGACAGTAACAGTGTCTCTGTAGGTCTGAGTAGATAAGGAAAGAGTAACCATTAAAGGGCCATGAGAGATGGGCTTGAGAAGGTGTGGGGCCCCAGGGTACCCCTCCAATCACTTCCTGAGCGTTTTGTATGCTGTGGTGTGGTAGAAGGAGTTGGACACACTTGGGTTCAAATCTAAGCTCCAACATTTACTCTCTGTGCCACACTGCATAGGTTACTGTACCTTCATTCGCTGTCTATGAAACAAAGATAATAATACCAATCTCGCTGTGTCACTGGGAAAATTAAGTAAAATATATTTACCTGGTAACTGTTAGACATTCAGTAAAGGTTAATTTCCACCCTTACTAGAGGGGAGGCAAAAGTTTAGATATTGTGAATAAGGGTACACAATTATTTAGCAGACTGTGAGGATCTTTAAAAATTCTTGAGTAAGCCAGGTGTGGTAGTGTGAGCTTATAGTCCCAGCTACTCAGGAATCTGAGGCAGGAGGATCTCTTGAGGCCAGGAGTTTGAGGTTGCAATGGACCGTGATCGTCCCTGTGAATAGCCACTGCACTCCAGCCTGGGCAATATAGCAAGACCCTATTTCTAAAAATAGCAAAAAGTCCTGAGTGTACACTATCCTCCCTGAGATGGTACACCATGTTTAGTATGTGTGTTCAGTGTTGGCTGATAAAATCCCCATGCCTTTTGTCATAGACTGCCCGTATTTGGTTTATTTCTTTTTATTTCCCTCAATACTATATTCATACAGACTGTCCTTATTTAGGCAGGTGACTTAGTAACCTGAGTGTAGGACTACTTTACATCTATTAGATTTTTCTCTTATTTAGTTGCATCTCAGTGTTTGAGTATATATTGAATATAAATGATCTTGTCCAGTATGTTAGCTGTATCTCCCAGCATTATTGGATAAACATACCTTCTGTGGCTTCATTCAAGTTCTTGCTAAAAAGACAAGATTGAGGACACAAGACCAATGCCTAACTCCTCCTCCTCATTTCTCACTCAGGGTTTGGCACTTGGCAGCCTCCTTGTCTGACTCTTCTTTAACATCTCTAGGGAAGGAAACTCAACCACTTTTCTCAAAAGCAGAAGAACTAGACTGTTTGCTTAAGCTATAAATCTTCCCTTGATGAGAAAACAGTCTAATATTCTTGATTCTGCATTAAATACTGGCAGCCAATATGGATACCTCAGTAAATGGCATTAGTAGCTTTCCCAGGATTGCTTTTGTTCGACCCTCAAATGGGTCTGCATAATTAGACTCTACCTTACACCTGTCCGATGTGTTATCTCTCTGAAGGTAAACTGGTGTGCTTACTTTTCCATAGTGGTCTGAGCCCCTCCCTATTCTGTTCAGGAATCAGTTCATGGTACTCTGTAAAGGATGTTCCACTATAAATAGTCCTTTGCCTATATGTATATTACTAAGAGATGGGGCTTTGCAACCCATACTTCAAAGAAATCGAGAATTCTAATGTGTAATGAGGTGGCAGCAAAGAAGTTGTTGTTTAACATGATGGATATCTGCTCAATAATTTCCAACAAATGGTACAAAAGCGGTCATCTGTACCATTGTGGTCCTGGTACATGTCTGTACCATTTCAATAGATGCATATTTAATTGAACATTACGAGCCCATCCTAGTAGGGATACTCTCCATCCAAAAGTCACTATGAATTCCTAGACACGTCCAGGTTGGCTGGAGACAGGGAAATTGAAGTGAAATTGAATTGCAGGTGTTCTTTTCTGCAAAAATTATAAGGGGAAGAACACTGCTGGACCATCCCAGGGCTGACGTAACAAGCCAATGTGATCTGAGATACAAAGTGGGCTGATGATGGTGATGCGCTGAAGGGGTCCTGCTGCCTAGAAGTAGAATCTTCAACTGAGCACAGGATTTGTCAAAGATCTGCTCTCAAGGGAGGAAACAAGGGAGGGAGGCAGAGGCTGGGGAGAAAGAGTGAAAGCAAACATGCACTTGTTTTTTGCTGGAGTCCTGCTCAGTCTGATCCCTGCCAGGGCTCTGGAGCAGGAATTGCATGGAGTTTGCCCTGCCTGCGGCAAGACGGCTGGCCTTCTATGTCAGCTGTGAGCTGTGAGCAGCCAACAGGCACAAGAACTGGGGCGTGTGTGCACTGGCAGGAGAGGGGATCTGGATGGGCTGCCAAAAGTGCCGACCACAGGGAGGAAATGCAATGCAGAAGAAAGAGGATGGGTTTTGAGATCAAGTATGAATTCAATCCCTGACTGTGTACTGGCTGCATGACCTGAGTGGTCATTTAGTCATGTCACGCTTCCATCCCCTCATCTGTACAGTGTAGGCAGTGGTTGCTGCTTCCCAGGAGTTTGAAAGACGAGCTGAGATCCTGTATGAAGGAGTGTCTGGAGCACAGGAGACCCGCAGTGGGTCGCTGTCCAGGTGACCGCAGAGCAAGTAAATAGGCAGCAGCTTGCTCCCTAGAGTTTTAAGGGGCCACAGACCATGGTGTTTTGCCACTGAAGAGAAAACCAAACATCTGGAAATGTGGATACTTGGCAATGTCAGGACTGATAAAAAATCTTATCAATTCACAGTAGGTAATATTTTTTCACTTGAAAATTCTTAAAAGTCATCAAGATGGTCCACCCAAGAGTGGGTCTCCAGTGTGTCATTGTGACAGCATGCCATGTTTAGCTGTGGTCCCTGGCCAGTCGCACCATTCCCTGGAGATTCAGCCCATGAAATGTATTATGTTAAAGGCAGGGGAAAAAATGTGAGGGGTCTCTAGGAGAAATTCCTCAGCACTTCTATTACTCTGCTCTTTGTCTCAGAGGACTTAATGGCCCATGAAATATTTCTTGATAAGGAGAGATTATGCTGCCTCCTACTTAGTGACAAAACACTTTCCAAACCTTAAATAAATACTGGAGAAGAGTATATAATTGCACTTCCTGTTACCAGGGCTTTGAGTGAATGTATCTGAAATCTAAACTTGGATTTTATAAGCCATGTAATCTTGAGTCTCATTACACCCTATGCCTGACAGCACACAGGATCAGAATTGCTGTATAAATCCCAGACAGAAGCATTCAAGGACTTACCAAGAGTCCTTGACCTATTAAGATGGTCACACCAAAGTAGGAAAAATGTCATGTCCACTTTAAGATTTTTAAGCCCAAATTGTGGGATTTTTTTAAGCTTTCTTAATAATTCAAGTCCAGGACCAGGTTTGAAAGTAACTTTTTTTCCTAGTGTAGTTCCTATGTTACTTTTATTTGTGGCGATCAGGTGGCAGGAGGAGAAGGAGATAGCAGCAGTGGGCAACAAAACCCAGAGGATTCCGTGGTCCTGGGGACGCCTGCAGCTCCCCCCTCTGGCTGCCGTATCACCTCCCAGAAGCGCAACTCTGTCCTCTCCTTGGTGACATTCGACACAGTATAAATGTGCTGGCTTTTCAGAATAAGTTGATAAGATGTGAGGAGTTAAAGTCACAAGTTTTCCTCTAATTGAAAAGTTCCTTAAATAAATGAGTGGCTTCCAACTGTTGCATACAACCAAAGGGTATGAAATATACTTTGCAGAAAAATACAACCTAGGTTCACAGGGAAAAATCTTTTATATCAGCATTATTTTCCTTAATATTTTGATTTATATTCCATAAATTAAAAACCTCCCTCAAGAAAGCCATCATTAAAATTGCCAATCACCTGAAAAAGCAAATAAGTTTCATGAACTACAGCAGCCAAATGAGTAGTTTGCTGAATAAGGAGATCGCAGGAAACCTCAGAAGTGCTCTCATGATGCTCAGAGCACTTGGGCCCACACAAAATTTCTTTGTTTGAAGTTTGCACAAGTCTTTGTTACAGAAATAGGGAAACTAGAAGAGGTGATTTGCCAGTGGATGAGATGTACATGTGATAGCTGCAAGGCTGGCCCGAGGCCAGATTTGATTCAGTGTGAGTTTGGAATTTGGAGTCATAGAATCTTAGAGAAGAGGGGAACCTTCAAGATCATTTAGCCCTCTTTCTTCATCCTTTTTAAAAGAAACAAAGCGACTTGCTCAGAGTCACAGAGCCCCACTTACTGGCAGAACTAAGACTCAAACTCAAGTCAGTCTCCTGCTTGTTAAGTTGGATTAAAAACTCCTTTCAGAGTAACCGTGATAGTTCAGCTTGTTGATCCTTGCAGCAGAAAGCAAACACAATTGTTACCCATCTCTCACTGCCCCTGTACCATCCCCCACTCCGCCCCAGCAAATCCACAGCAACCCAAAGTAAATTACAAAGTGGTTCTATAGCCCAGTCCCGGGTCTCTGGGGCTGGCATGTAGCAAATATTAATGCCTATCACAGACTCCTTGATATCGAGTGCTTGTGACTCACATCATGGCCTTGATGGGAGTGTTATTATTCCCCAGGCAGAGTCTTCCAGCCTCTCAAGCAAATTCTCACTGGGCTCTGAGAGCTTGGCAGGGAGCGCTGGGATGTGGCAAGGCTGACCCCTGCTTTGGGGCTGCCTGGGAGGAGTGAGTGAGTTTCCAGAACCAGTTGGGCCCTGCCACAGCCCACCTCCGATTGAAATTCTATCTTATTGTTAAAATTTTGATGGAAGGAAAAAGCATATCTGAGAGCAAGCCAGGATGTTAAAGTGGATTAACTGGCGACAGTCCAAGGCAAACAAGACCCAAGTGAGTACGCCTGCAGCCTGACACGGTCTGCCGGGGAGAAGGGTACAAGAAGGGAGATGGCACAGACGGAGGAAGGGGTGGGTGAGCAAGGCTCAGAGGCTGCAGGTGGAAAGAGAAGTGGCAGCTTTCAGGGCAGGGATTTTATCGGAGTATTCTCCACAGCCCTCTTGGCATATCACTTACCCTTTTTTCCTTTTGTATCAGTTAAAGAGAAAAAGTTATTTTCGTACAGAACAAAATGACTGAATCCACTTTGTCAAAGCTAATGGTAGGGAGAACAGGCTATGGGAAATATTGCTTTTCAAAAGGTGAGTGGCCTGGGTGATTAGAAGTGATGCTAGGAGTATGGTACCTGAAGGTAAGTGCTCCTGGTAGGTATGAAAATTAACTCTTTTAGAAACTTCAGGCAAAATTGTGCTAGACAGGAACATCTAGAGCTGAAGCAGCCTGAAGTAGATGGGACAGGCTGGAGGTGGCTTTGAAGTTGTGGCTTTGTTTTAGCTGAGCTGCCTTAACCTGTGTGTACTGTGTTGTAAAACAGAACGTGTATCATCTGTGGCTGTAATATAGAATTCTTGAAAAAAAGCTTGTTGGGCAGAGCAGTGGGTAAATACTACCCTGTTTTGTGATCTTGAGCTTGGATTGAAAATTCTTGCTTGGGTTTCACCGCGCTGGCAGCTCAGTCTCACTTCTTCATTTCCGATGGTGCTGCCAATTCGTCTGCCATGACCAATGTGGTAGACGGGTGGTGGAATGGGTGGGTTTGAGGGTGTGTGGCATTGGGGTGAGGTGAGGTGATCCCTATTGCCAGAAAGGTGGCTTTGGCAAGAGAAACAAGGTTGAACATCCTCCACGGTGACCTCCTGCAAGGAGCAATAGTATGTATGTAATTTTTGGCTCAGGGCCTCTTCCAGGAGCAGTCAGTGGCAGGTGCCAGCTGCCTTGAGAGCTCTTCTTTTTGAGAGAAAACTGCTAGAAGTCGCAGACCTGTGTGTCAGATGCATGGCAGATGTCCACTCACTCCTGTTTTCAACCAGACCCTTGTCCCACTACGAATCAGTCTTTTCATTCTTCTGCCGCCGTCTTCCGTTCAGAGATGGCCCTGATTGTGGTAAGCAATCATTTCCTTGCATCAGGATGACAGTTTTCAGCTTCTCCCATTTGTAGGGCTTGAAGTTGAGTCTTACAAGTTCAGAATGTTCGGGTACTGTCTTGTTTTTTTTTAAGGCTCTGGAGTTGCTAACTGCAGAGAGATGTGTATATTGACTAGAATTTCAGGAGAGATGCTCCTCCAATCTGCATGGCCCCTGCCGGCACTGGCTGTGGATTGCTCTGTGAGTGCCCCTGTATACGTTGCTCTCTGCCCTGTGGCAACTGCAAGGGCTTGTATACCTCTCTGAACTTTATGATATACTGGGGGGAAAAGACAGGCTCTGTCTTTTACTGTGTCTGTGTCCTGTCTCCTGCTAGCCAGTGTCCTTTCACCTGCAAGAATGGAGTTTTAGAAGTTTCACTTACTGCTTGCTGTCACTCACTTACACATGGAAGACAGATTGGCTTAGTGAGCAAGAGAGGATATTAAAATTCATTGTCATTTCTTTTGCTCAGGATTTTGATATGTTCTATCTTTTTGTCTCATTTATTAATTCATCAACCATTTACTGAGCTCCTACTATGTGCCAGGCACTATTCTAGACACAGGATATGGCAGTGAACAAAACAGACAAAGCACCTTGGTTGCCTGCTTAGACCTTTCTCTGCCATGCTGATGTCAGCCTAAATATGCTCAATTTTGAGACCTTTGGAATCATTGTAAAAGAAAAGAAAAAAGGAAAATTGTTCTAAAAACAAACAGAAAAGAACTTGAAGGGATATGGGGTGGGGAGTAGTTTGCTAAGAGTCTAACCCATTTATCCTCCTCACCCTCCTTCATCCCACTACTCCCAAAATAAGACACATTTTTTATGTCTCTTTCCACACAGGCTATTTAAAAGGGTAACTTGTATTGCAATTATGAAAAATTTCTTTAGAAATCCAAAAGGAGAAAGATTTTAGGGTGTGGTTTCCAACATTTAAATTTAAGACAATAATGCTCACAGGGGATCATGAAGTCCAAACCACTAAATTTGTCACGTTATTTAAAGAGCAAACTACTAGGAACTACCACTAACACCTGACCAAGCAGAAAAATCTGTTGATGGAGAAGAATTTTTCTCTCCAGTATAATTATATAACTTCTCTAAAATTAATTAGAAGTAGAATAGAAAAGTGTTTCAAATGCATTGGTACACTGGATTCATTCTTTCGTGCAACAAAATTTCCTTGCATGTCTGCTGGTGCCCAGATACCATGGAATTCAGAATATATAAAAACAATCTCTCTCCATGCCCATAGTCTTCTGAGTTCACACCCCAAGTGATAATATGTGATAGCTTGTGATAATTGGGTGGCTATAGACATGTTGCATGTATTTACGAAACAAGGCGGTTATAGTTAGCACTTCCTTCATGCCCGTTGCTGTGCTGGGCATCAGAGAAGTTACAAAGATGAGTGTGCCAGATGAGGTGCATGGTCACCACGCAATGTGCTACATTTCATAGCAGAAGGATACCCACTGTGAAAGATAAGTGTAGCCTGGAAACCAAGGAGACTTTTACATCAGAATTGAAATTTGGGCTTGGCCTTGAAGTTCATCTTCCTTTCTATTTTTTCTCCTTTGTATCAATTTTGGCCCCAAAATAATTACTCTAATCATGGACAATATGCAAAAGAGCAGTGCTACTGATACATTTATATTAAAAGGAGTATTTTGTTATGATGTAGAATTAGACTTTTTTTTTAAAGCGGGCTGTTAGCTCTGTTCATGGGAACTATTCAGAAAGTTTCCTCAGAATCTTTACCAAAACCTTCTTGAACCTCCTTATGATCATCTAATTAAACCCATTTTCCTTAAACATATGCATTCAAAATTTTTAAATGAACTTTTGAAACAATAATACACACAGTACAAAATTTAGGTGTTCTTCTAGAGGCATTCTTTAAAAATATGAAAGCTCTCACACATATTCCTTTTTAAAAAATGTTTAAACAAGTAGTAGCATACAATAAGTATTATTTTATACTTCTTTCCATGTAACAAATCTGGGTAATCATTTCATAATAGGGCATATAGCTACTTCATTCTTTTTGATGGCTACATGGCCCATTACTTACGGTACCATAATAGATTTAACTCATCCTTTATTGATGGGTATATGAGATGGTTCCAATCTTTTGCCATCACTGAAGGCTGTAATTAACATCCTTCTACAGATATAGTTTCTGTCACTTGTGAGTATATTAACAGGATAAATTCCTAGAAGTAAAATGACTGCATCAAAGGGAGTATAGGTTTTTAAATTTTGATAGACATACAAATAAATCTCTATAGAGATCATACCAATCTATACCCCCCCCCAGCTGTGTATGTGAGTTTCAGTTTCCTTACAGCCTTGTAATCTAATATATTATCAATATTTTTTATCTTTTCCAAAATGATATCAGATACTTTTAAAAAATCCTTGCTCATTATTTCTCTTGTATGTTGTATTTGACTGCCAATATTGCAACTACATTATTTTCTATTATTTTAATTGAAAGTAATAGTATTTAATCTATACTATTAAATGAAAGTTATGGGCTAGTCTGATTGTTATTTATAATCTTATTTCCATGGATAAAGAGTATTCCTAATTATAAACATCTGATTACATTAAACTTTAAATTTTTCAAAATGTAAAATATATATGCTAAAGTGTACAAACATAACTAAGGAATGTAATAGATAATTATAAAGTGAATATACACATAACAACCGTACAGGTCATGAAATAGAACATTGCCAGCTTTCCAGAATCCCCCTCTGTGTCCTTCCCTAGTCACGACCCTGTGCTTCTCCCCGGGAGGTAACCATTCTCCTTACATTTGTAATAACATCTTCACTTTTCTTTACAATTTTACCTTCTATGTAGGTAAATACAGTTTCAATGTGGCTGTTTTTATATGACCGTAATCGTACTTTATATATTCTTTTATGTGTTGCTTTGTTGCTCAACACTTATTTTATGGGATTCCTCCATGCTGATGTGTATAGTTCATTCATTTTCATTGTTGTCTAGTATCCCGTTGTGTGAATATACCGCAATTTACTTATCCTTTCTGTACATGGAATGTTCGGGGTTATGGTGAGCAATGCTACTGTGAATATTCTTTTATACATATCCCTATTCACGTGTAGTCGAGTTTCTCTTGGGTGCAAAACCAGAAGTAAAATTGCTAGGTGATACAACGTGTGTGAATATCTTCAACTTTACTAGATGGTGTCAACTATTTTCAGAGTGCTAGTACCAGATTTACACTTCCACCAGTATATATGAGAGTTTCCATTGCTCTGTAGCTTCATCAATACTTGATATTGTTAGACTTTAAAATTTTTGCAGACATGGTGGGTATGTAGTGATATCTGCTCATGGTTTTAATTTGCATTTCCCTGATGATTGATGAAGTTGAACATTTTCTTCACATTTGTATTGGAACTTCAGATTTTCTCTTTATAACGTCCCTGGTTCAAGTCTTTTACCTGTGTTTCTAGTGGGTTGTTTTGTTTTTCTTATTCATTTTTAGAATTTATAAATTCTGGGTATTACTCCTTTGTTGGTTATACATGTAAGTATCTGTTTTGCTCTGTGGCGAGTCTTTTCATTTTTTTATTGTCTTGATAGACATATAATTTGACATTTTGAAGGCAACACAGTGATAAGTTAGAGGCTCATGTGATGTGACATGTGAGGCATTTCTTACATTTAGTATTTAAAATGCAGTCCACAGAACAGTGTACCGACATGGAAACTTAACGTATAGTGCAAGTTTGGGTCAATCCCTAAGTATGCCTCTGCTTTAATGAAAGAATGAGAACTAGTTGACTTTTTAAAATGAATCTGTCTGTTTCATTTTACTCTGTAGATTATATGACAGGTAACAGAATTAAAGCAATGAAATATGTTAGAAGAAAGATGACAAATATATTAGGTTTGGAACTCAAGTGTCTGACAAATAGATCCAAGACTTAGGAAGGAAGTTTTTACATAGCAAAACTAAATATCTGTGCTTACAGGAAAGCCTTGCAAATCTTAATTTTATACGTAATCCTTACGATCTTGGCCATCTAGTTACTCAGCCCACAAGAGAATTAGATGAGGAGAAGGTTACTTCTATATGGGTATACTTATAGCCACCAAGGCTGAGCTATTGACAGCAAGGGAGGATGCAGAAAAGGTACGAAAGCAAAAGCCGAAAGAGGAATTCAAACTCCAGGTACCAAGAGTGCTATACGACTGGGCATGTTCTGAGGACACTGCTTATATTTTGCACTACACCATAATTGTTACTCACACTGATATTTGTGATGGTAAACAGAAAGGGAAATTATGTGCTTAAGAAGTCAGAGTTGTAGGCCAGACACAATGGCTCACTCATGTTATCCCAGCACTTTGGGAGGGTAAGGCAGGAGGATTGCTTGAACCCAGGAGTTTGAGACCAACCTGGGCAACATAGCAAGACCCTGTCTCTACAAAAACAAATTTAAAAATTAACTGGATATGGTGGCACTCACCTCTAGTTCTGGCTACTTGGGAGGCTGAGGTAGGAGGATCGCTTGAGTCCAGGAGTTGGAGGCTGCAGTGAGCTGTGATCATGCCACTGCACTCCAGCCTGGGTGATAGAGTGATCCTGTCTCCTAAAAAAGAAAGTCAGGGCTGTAAAGACATTCATAAAAATGGATAAAATGGGGAAAAGAAGTATTGGTGTTTACCATTAGTTATCCAGAAAACTCGATTATCTTGACAGGCACATTGCCCAAGGGTTCTGGAAAGTTGAGATTATGTTGACTGTGGTTTATATTAGTGCAATGACTTGTAGAGGTGAAACTCAACTTTTGTCAGTCCTAGTGATTAGCTCCAGAAGACTGATTCTGCATTCCTTTGCCATTTATTAAACATCCATGTAATTCACCCTAGTCCATGCCACTATCTGATCACACATGGCCTATGAACAGAGCCTCCTAACTTGTCTTCAGGCATTCACTCTTACCTCCCTCCAATCTCTTCTCCACTCTATAGGTAATGTGATTGTAAAATGCAATCTCTCCATGTCACTGCATGGCTTCAAGCCCTCCTATAGTGTCCCTTTGCTCTTAGGATATTTATCCTCAACATAACCTATGAGGGCTGGGTGATCTGGACCTTGCCTACTTCTCTGGCCTCCTGGAGTCATTCCTCCTCTTTCCTGCCTTGCAGCTTCCCTGGCCTTCTGTAAATGTGTCTGGCTTTTAACCATCCCAAGGCCTTTGTACATACTGTTTCTTCTGCCTGGAAAATTCCTTCTCTTGCCATGCCACAGTCCACCCCTTTGCCCTCCCCTTTTTCAGATCTCAGCCTATTCTCACCCTCTGACTAGGTCTTCTTCCTAAACCATATCTCTCACAGCACACTGCTATTTTTTCTTGGTCTCTATCACTGTTAGTAATTACATAAGGATGTACATAGTTATGGGATTGCCTCCTCCACCTCTGAGCCTGTGAGGGCAGAGACACGTCTGTTTTCCACCTCCACTGCCTCACCACATCTAACGAAGTGGCGACTCATAGAAGGTACTTGTTAAACATATGTTAAATGGGTATGTGAATAATGAGCAAATAAGCACAAGGTGATGTGTTTGGCATTGTGGGCAAGAGAGAGACCTAGAAATTGGGACCAGATATAATTAAGAAAATCAAAGCTTTTAGTTTGGGAAGATCAGAGAAGGTTCAGCACTAGACTTTACTAAATGGGTAGAATTTATCCAGGCAGGATTAGTGTTGGGAGTGGAGAGGAAGGTCATTCCAAATGGATCAAACAGCAAGAGTGAGGTAAGGGAGAAAGGAAGATGCAGGGTACATTTGCAGCAAGGAGAGTAAGTACGCCTGGTTCAAGATCAGGTTTTATCCTACCCAGTGGGTACAATGAACACTGTTTGGGTGATGGGCACACCTATAGCTGGGACCCAAGCATTACAAAAGTGATCCATGTAACCAAAAACATTTGTACTCCTTAATATTTTGAAATTTTAAAAAAATCAGGGTTTGTGAGCTGAGTTGTGGGAAATAAGACTGGAATGATTGGTTGGACCACATCGTGGCAGATGCTGAACACCAAAGGAATTTAAACTTTACTGAGTAGCACCCGAGAAACACAGAGGATTTTTGTCTTATGTTTTTTAGCATGCTGGTTAGAGAACTGCTTTTGTCTTCACCTTGATGCTTCATTGTCCTTTTATTCTCTCATTCTTTCTCTAGACTCAGAAACAGCCTCCACCCTACTCTGGATCTCATCCTTTGTACCCGCTTTCTGTAGATCAACTCACCGCCTCTTCTCTTTCTCATGCTGTCAGACACCTCCTTTTCCCTGCCATCTGACACTCACTTGTCACCTCACGCTCCCAGCAAGAGCTACACTTGAACTTCTACTCCTGGTTCTTCTTTCTTTAGATCCCCCTTTAGATCCCTGCCTTCAACAATAGTTTTCGTTGCTTCAGTTCTGGCATGCATGACCAGAATTCCAATGCTATATCCCTGGAGTGACTTTACTCGTACTGGCAGTTTCATATTCATTTATTCATTCATTCACCACATTTTTTCTGAGTAGCTACTATGTGCCAGGCACTGTTCCTAGATGGAACAAAACAGTCCATTCCCCGCCCTTGTGAACACTGCTTTGCTGAGCAACCGGAAGACCATCAGGCAAACAGGACGCCAAATGGCGATGAAATGAGCATTGCTGCTGCAAGATGTGTTCGGTTCGATGCCCTGCTTCTCCTCAGCTCAGCATCAGAATATTGTTTCCTTTTCTCTGAAAGCAGTAACCTGATTTGACTTCCCCATCAGGGGCGAAAGCAACGTCATTTCCCCAGATACACAAGCTTGTATCTGCAGACTCATGTTTGGCAGCGAGTGTGCTGCCCGGTCCTGAGCACGAGTCCCTCGAAGTTTCTTTTTTTTTTTTGAGACAGAGTCTCACTCTTTTGCCCAGGCTAGAGTGAGTGCCGTGGCGTCAGCCTAGCTCACAGCAACCTCAAACTCCTGGGCAAGCAATCCTACTGCCTCGGCCTCCCAAGTAGCTGGGACTACAGGCACGCACCACCATGCCCGGCTAATTTTTTCTATATGTTTTTAGTTGTCCAGCTAATTTCTTTCTATTTTTAGTAGAGATGGGGTCTCGCTCTTGCTCAGGCTGGTCTCGAACTCCTGAGCTCAAACAATCCACTCACCTCGGCCTCCCAGACTGCTAGGATTACAGGTGTGAGCCACCGCGCCCAGCCCCTTGAAGTTTCTGTCACACCACCCTGGTCAGGCCTCAGTCACTCTTGGCTTAAATTCTTTCATTGCTTCCTAAATGGCCTCCTCACTCTCTGGGATTTTCTCCTGCATTTTATGTTTTCTACTAACACCAGATTCATCTCCCTGAAACATTTTTCAACATCTCACTTGTCTGTTAAAAGACTTCGGTAGAGCATTTACTTAGGATAAAGTACAGGCCTGTCTCCAAAGACATTTATGTAGTTTTCCCTCCTACATATGATCCTTAAGAAACCCTTATCTGTTATACACACTATATTAGATTGAATCATATGAAACAGCCACTTTTGCAGACCCAAAACATGTTTCAGCCTAACTGCACGTCTCAATTCATTGGCTGCCTGTGTGTCTTGCTCCCACGTCACATTGTGAGTTCCAGGATAACCAGTCTTGGTCTTCACGATGCCTTTATCTTTACCGTCTACCATTAGCATCGGAACGTGGTAAATAACATCCCCAAATGCCCCGCCCACATCACCCCGCGCTCCTGCTGCTTCCATCTCCTGTAAGACCCACTGACTTGCCTTAATCACATCTAGCCCTCCTCCGCTGCCGGCCTGACTCACACCTTCATTTCTGGAAATTTTCATTTCTGCAAATGCTCACTACTTCTCCACGTTGATCTTTATCTCCCCACCCCCTGCTTAGCCATCTTCATCAATACTGCCCCTTCCTCCCCCAAAATATCAAACATTGTTCTTTGGTATTCAGGGCACACAATGCTCTGAATTTGCTTTGTATTTGCCACATTGCTTAGCAAAAAGCTGCACCCTTAACAATGAGTTGAACGATCCCTGTTCCTGGCCTTTGTCTTACACCTTGGGATCCAGCACTGTACTTGCCACTTTCTAGGGCGTAACTGCTCTTGGGTGACTCACTGCCCTCTGCTCAAAAGCACAGACTAAACTCATCATACGGCATCTCCCCAGTCTGCTCCCTTCTCAGGCCTCATCCATAGTTCTGCATCATGGCTCTCCTTCGTTCTCTGTCCTCTTCCTCAAATGACTCTCCATTGGAGCACTGCCATGACTGCACATGCCTCAGCCTGGCTTCGTAGTCTGTATAATATGTAAAGTCTGTCCCTGGGAGCCTCGAGAGGAGAAGCATGTCTCCCAAACCACAGTAGCATTTTCTAGGACCCAGAACCTCCTGATGAGCAGGCCCCTTCCCTCTGATCCTGCTCCTCCCCCGGGTCCCATGTTATCTGCACACCTCTCCTCTAACGTATGTTTTCCAGTATGTGTGTGATTACCTTCACTGAAACGTAATGATCTTTCAACTCATAATCTCCTTTGCCTACCAACCTGTACTATATTACTGCGTCTCCAAAATCATTTCTCTGTTCTGATAGATAGGTTTCTGACCCCAGGAAGAGTGTTGTTGGAACACGTCTTCTTCATTATCAGAATGATTGCTGGAATCCCATCCTTCAGCACTTTATGAGACAGAATCTTCTTCCAGTTTGCTATTGTTTCCCACGGGTTAGTTTTTGCCTCAGCAGCTGAATTACCACGACAAGGCTAATGTTTGATACTTGTGTTTATCTGTAGCATGCCGAGATAGAGGTAGGCTTTCACGGAAGGTGCTCAAAGAATAATTATTTGAATGATATGTTTTATGTATATTTCTTCTGTGTGTGTATATTTATAAATTTGTGTGTGTCTCTGAATGTGTTTCCCATATATTCTTCAAGAAGTGTCATCTGTATAGTTTGGGGGGCAAGGGTATGTGAACATTCTCCCTCGCCGTGAGGCCAGTGACATGAACTAAGGAGTCATGTGCTCCGTACTCTCCTAACTGTGGCTGACACGGGTGAAGGGCTTACCTGAGCTCTAGCCTAGAGTTATTTTTTCCCTACACCCTTTTCTCTCTCAAAATGAAAGACTGATTTTGCTGTTAAACATAAAAGAGGGACGTGTATGTGCACATATGTGTTTGTATTGTGCTTATGTGTGCATATAGATACATATAGACATATGTATGTGCATGTATGCATGCATGTATGTATATATGAAGGAAATACACCAAAATATAAAAGATGGTTATTTCTGGATGGTGGTTTTTTCCCAATTCTATACAATAAGACATATTACTTTTATTAACAAAACAAAAACTCACAAGTTATTTTTTTAAAGGACAGAAAGGGACAGGATCATTAGAAGTTGCTGAGGTCCAGCCTCTGCATGAACCAAGGGTGAGGGGACAGGCGAGTGCCTAGCAGGGAACAGGGCGATCCACTTCTTAGTATCTCAAGATTTGAGAAAGTGACCAGGGAGTGACTTTGGGCTGGCGTGCAGGACAGGCCAAGGTTGTGAGCTGAGGAACTGACAGCTTTGTTTGTGTGACAGGCAGGAGCCTCAGGCTGCGCAAGGAAAGGGAAGGGAAACCCAGGGGCAGGAAGGGGACGGTAAGCTCCTCAGGGTTTCCCCCAAATCTCCGCTGTTTAGAGACATATGGAAAAGGTGAGGAAAAGCTTGAAATATGCTTTGAAGTTCATTAATAGATTTCATGAGGAGATATGCAGTGGGAGAGAAAGAAAGCAGACATGTTTCAAGTTTGGTTTCAACCTCCTGTGATCCCAGAAGGAAAGGTTTCCGGAGGGACTCAGCGTGGGGACACTGGGACCCAGGTCAGGGGACGCGGAGAGCACCCATTAAGGAAATCACTTGCCACTATGTGGGCGGCCAAGTCCAGACAGCTCCCTCTATCCCCAGCACCCTCTCTTCCTCCCTCCCACGGTCTAAGGACAGAAGGAAATTTTTCTGGTAAAGAGGCTATTTTTAACCTTTCTGAACTTGAAACCAAAAAAAGATTACATGAAACAGGTATTTTTAACGCTGTCTCCCCCATACCGCCTAGTTTCAGAGTTCTCTCAGAGGGCTCCCTGAGCAGAGGAAGAAATGGAAAGAGGAAACACAGGGAGGTTGAATATTGCTGGCTGGGCCTGATTTCTTTGCACTGGGTAGTGTCCTGGAGGTGAGGAGTGCCTGGCCTGTCACTCAGGAGGCAGCATGGCATGACGGGTGGACATACTCTGTACCACCTCTGCGGCCTTCCTCCTTGTCACTGCACTGCTCAGGCTGCCTGTCCTTATCAGTAACTGCCACTCGCCCCCCATGCAGTTTGGGGTGCAGAGCCCTAGGTCAGCATGAGCAGGAAACACAGACATCTAGATCCCACAGGGACCCTGCAGACAGAGTAGGGTGCATGAAACAACACACAGAAGGGCACAAAGTCAGCCCTTGAAAAGAGCTGACAGTATGTTTCATGGTGTTTATTTATGTCTTCTCTCTATGCAGTATTTAATACTTTTATTATTCTGTATCTCAGTTTTAATTCTGATGGCTACATCAAGAAAAATTTCCAGTCTGGGCTCTGGTTTGAAACTTGAGATGGAGAAATGCTTTTTTAAAACCAGTTAATATGGTGTTTGCAGAGTGCCTGGTATGTAACGAAGGAACACAAACAGAGCATATAAAGTCCCCACCAAGGACAAAATCCCCCACCTCATCTAATGGGAGAGATACAGTCCTTTCCCTAAGATGTCACTGCTGTGATTGGGGAGGCAGAGAAAACCACAAAGGCTGCCTGCAAGGAAGCCATCCAGAGCATAAACACCTGACAATAGCAACTGCCTTTCTTGCTGAAGTCCTAATATGAGCCTGGCATTTTACATATATTGTCTCATTTCATCCTCACAGCATTCTTCAAGGTAAGTATCATTATCCTCATTTTGCAGATAAGGAAAATGTTACTCAGAGAGGTTAAATAACTTACTCAGGGTCACACAACCAGAAAGTGGCAGAGCTGAGATTTGAACCCAGGTCTTTCTGATAATTGTTATATACACTGCCAAGTTGTTCCACTGGCCAAGTACATTAAAGAAAACAATTGGATGATTCAGGCAAAAACACACAAAGCAACATTTTGGCCCAAATACTGTAAATCCTATCATTTCCCCTTCCTGATCAACTGAAAAATCAAGAACATCCCATGTTCCATGTATTGACTGTGCCAATCACACACTGTCTTCTGTGCCTAGCAGAGCATGGCATGAGTCAGGAATTTAGAGGGGGCTGTTTATTATATCTTAGCCACGGAAATAGCAATTCAGGCACATCCATGCCTCCGTGGTGCCTAATCCATCAGGCAAAAACATTGAGAACATACTATTGTATGGAGATGCATTTAAAAATCTATTGCAAAAATAGCTGCCTCAACTTCTTTGTGGAACAAGAAAGGGTATCCTATAATAAATATATTGCCCTTTTTTGGCTATTTTTATATCACTCATTGTCCAATGAGTGAAGAACATCTCTCTGTAGCTCAGAAAGCTCTTCTTATGAGAGTCTAGTATTAGAATGGGGCCTTCAGTGTACTAAATAAACAGCATTTATATAAAGGGGTCTGTACTTGAGTAAGGGAAGATGGAAGAAATCTCAGTCCACCCAATAAACAAAGGATGTTTGGGAGGTCTGGTTAATAAAAGCCATTGTCCTATAAAGTAGGTCTCACTGATTTTTTGCCCCGCATGGAAAATGCCAGTGACAAGCATTTCTGGCCAGTGTGTGCCGGAAGACTTGAAATTGCAGCTGAAATGCTGTGACACTCAGGTTTTCCAGTGATGGAGTGGTTGGCACATAGAAAAGGCCTCTGCACCTTGAAAAAGGATTCCAAGCCAGGTGGCCCTTAGAATTACCAGGTAGATATTTCAAAAAGCTGATCCCAGGCCCTACCCTAGCTTACAGAATCAGAAAGCCAAAGTATAGGGTGATTGGAAATGGACCTTATGTGTGGATTCTAAGCTGAGAGCTGTTTTCTAAATAAGAGAGATCATTAGCATTTCAAAAAAAATTTTAATGGTCTCTTTTTTGTACTTTCACTTAAACTTTTTCCATTAGTTCTTGCCCTAGGCCAGGCTTTTAAAAAAAACCATCCTCCTAGTGAGGTCATGAATGGCTATCATTTTTAAAGTTAAGAGCTATGCATTGGTGTTAACTACTCTTTTAAGGTACAAACTGGGCTATATAAAACAATGACTTCCTGCATAAATGTGTATGTATTTTCTCAGAGTTTTAGGGAACAAGTGTTCAGTTTGCCTATGTGGGTTTATTTCCTAGGTGTCTCACACATCAAACCATCATAAGACAGATTTGTGGTTGCACACAGACAATCATAACTTGAGGTTTAAAAGGGGATAAGAAATTTTCTATAACACCTAATTAATATGTATAATGAAGTGACCAAAATCACTTCAGATTAGGTTCTCAGGGATCAGATAGATCCTTATGTGAGGGATGCTCTCCAAGATCTCTGGAATCAACAAACATAAGGACGTACAGATCCATTTAGCAGAAGGATTCTCCTTGAGGAGAGGCGACACACGCAATGGTTAAGGACAGCTTTGGAGTCACACGAACCTTGGTTCAGATCTCACCCCTCCACTTGCCAGTGCTTGATCCTGGGCAGGACCTCTCCGGGCGCCAGTCTGCGAAACGGGGGTAATGGTATTATCCACCTCCCAAGTGTGCGGTGCAGATGATGTGAAACGATGCGTGGGTAGCACTCAGCACTCTGCCTGGCGTGTGGTGAGCACTCAGTAAACATTAGCTATTAAGAATAAGGACAGTAAGAATATTTCTTAAAGCTTCTCTCCCCTTCCAAATTTTAACAACCATGTAAAGAGCAGAGTGTCAAGTTCAGCATTTATAAAACTATTAAATTCTACCACTAAAATAAATTCCACAGCTTTTACAGCATGCCTATAATTCACTGAGTGAATTATGGTTTGGGGAACTAGCTCATCAAGACAGCTGATGTCACCTCCCATGTTAGTGTTAATGTGACATTATGCCCCAGAAACTGTGATTTCAACTTCTTGAGCCACTTTTGCCCTGGTAAAGGTGAGCTCAGCGGGTGCCCCAGGGCCTTCTCCACGAGTTACTTCTCAAACGCATGTGTGTAGCTCCCGGCTTTCTTCAGAATCTCATCTCCCTTCTGAATCCTAAGTATCCCCTCTCTTCCCCAGGGTAACTACCACTTCGCCCTTGACACTGAAGTCTTTTCTCTCACTTAACGAACAGTTTTTGCGCAGCTGAAGTTCTTCCTAAGAGAGTTTCAGGCTGTTTTTCTTGTTTCTCTATGGCAAGTATGATGGAGGCTTTGACATCACGGAGCTGAGCCCCAGTCAAATGTGAGATCATACTCCTTAATTTATCCTGCACTTTTCTCTTGGCTAAGAGCCATTACTATTTAGAATATTTCCCTCCTCCAAAGCACTAGAAGTTCACTTTCTTTGAAGGGTCATTTTTCTTAAAGAAACAATGATCCATTGCTGTAGATGGCTCAGTTTACAGGTGGGGTACACCACCCTGGAGTACGGAAGGGGGGTCTCTAGCATGGCTCCCCCACATGTTCTCTTACTCAACAATTCACTCCCTCGGCCGGCCTTGCAGTCTGCCTGAACCAGCCTCATGCCTTGGAAAAATTACCAATTGCCCCCTCTCGTGGACCCTGGAAACACCTGAAATCATAAATTCTATTACTGCCAACGATGTACTACATAAATTGGTAAACTTTTCTCAGTTTCTTTCTCCCAATCAAATGTTATAGCAAGACTTGCTGGTAGGGCATAGGGACCGTAAAAGAGTTGAAACAAAAAACAAAACAAAAAGGGTGTGAAATAAACACTAATGATTACACCAGGAACTCATATTTAACGCATCCCTGTCTGTATCATTCCTGGCTCCACTCCTGCTTATGTGTCTGGAATGTGGGGAAGCCACTGCAGGACTGATCTACACGGGTTTCATGGGATGAAAGTATACATATCTGAGTTCTGACAAAGTTAGCAAACGTGGCGAATCAATGATCCTCATCTGGATCCTGGACCTGGTGGGCTTCTTCTGAACCTTCAGGCCAAGGAATGTCTTATACAATGCTCTGCTTCCTCCATATTATCTTCTAAAAATTGAATGGGTATTTACTAGGTTGCACTCTGTGCATTGTGTTACTAGAAATACAGTAGGTTGCACTGATGATTTAACTCTGTTTTCTATAAAGGGCTACGGGATCTCATGCAGATTTTTGCAAAGTCATATGCAAATCACAGAGCCCAGCCCTTTTCTTAACAGGATGGCAACCTTGTTCCTCGGTGGCACCTGGGACCTGGAGATCCTTTCTCCACTTACGTTTAGCACGCAGCCTGGGACTTGTCCCTGCAGCTCACCGGGTTAGCCGTGGCGCCGTTGGGACCTCCCACCGGGACTCCAGTCACCCACCTCTCTTGAGACTGCTCTGGCAGGGCTGGTGTGGGGTGCAGCCTTTGCTCAGAGGGCAACATGTTTCAAGCAAAATCTTCCCATCTGGGCCATGGGCTCACCCTTGGGGCTCCCTTCTTCTCTACTGGGTGCAATTTGAGGTTGCTGAGCTTCTCTCCAAAGTCGAAAGTGGTGGGGCACTAGGGACCTGTGACAGGCCCCGTGGCCCAATGTACGTCCCCCAGCTCCCACTCTGAACAGCAGATACCCCCAGGCCCTTGCTTTCCTAGAGGCCTGCAATGTGAGTGGACAGGTTAGAGGGACACATTTGTCTCTGAAGTTTTTCTCCAGGTTGAACATCTCTATTATCAGTGGCCCCCAATCTGGAAAAACCCATCATTCTAATCTAGCTTGCCCCCGCAAAATCATGAGAAAGAGGAGAGAAGAAGAAGGAATCATTTATGGTAGAGAAGATGAGGGTTAACTCTAGTCTTTCCCAAACATTGGCAGCAACCACTTCCACAACAAATTTTCTATTTGCTTCAGCCTACCCACGTTGTCATATTTTTCTAGCTCCTCCCTAACCTCACTCCTTCCTGAGGTCGCTGGTTCAAAGACCACCCTTCCAGCCCCCATTTGCTTCACATTATCCTATTAAAGGCTAGGTGGGAAGTGTGAGCAGATATAAATGAAACAAACTGGCCACGTGCTGGTAATTGTTGAAACTAGACAATGGGTATATGGGCATATCATTCTCTCCACTTTTGTATGTGTTTGCAATTTTTCATAATAAAATTTTTTTAAAAATCCTCCAGCTTCCACGACACTCAAGAGAGACCCCCAACCCTTAGCTCAGAGTTTCATGGAAACCCCACACCAAGGCAAGAGGCAGAGATGATGATTCCATTTCATATATACACTCATTTTCTAACTTTTTTTTAAGGCCCACTGCTTTATTTTCAATAGACTAAACCTGATTTCTAAGAGGTCCTGAAGTTGGGCTCACTTCCCTGGCTGGGTTATGGGGGAGGGCAGGGTAAAGGGTCCCGTAAAAGTTTACACTTCCATGTATCTCACAATCTTATTGTGAGGATGTAACTTGTTCAGTGTTCTGAACTTTGCGAAGGAAACGTGTTCTCAATGCAAAGTGTCATTCTCTGGAATTGCACCTGGCTCAGGAAAGGACTGTCTTTGTACTTGAATTTAAATCCAATGGAGAACCTTAACACGGGCATTTGCATGACTGAGAATTGCTGCTGTCTTTTTTCCGTATGTCACTTTCTTGAATGTGTTCTAATAAAATGATTCTAAAGCAGGCTGTTGATATACAGTGATTTATAAATACTTTCTGTTGAATGCTGAGGCCCTTAATTCTCTGCCAAGAATCCACCCCATCCCACTTTCCAGAAAGATCTGTCAAGCTGGGGACAGATGCAATGAGCGTGCGTCCGGCATGATGGCGGCACCACTGCAGTTGCAGTCACTGATAAAAATCATGTCAACCACAGCAATTTTGTCTTCTGATTGCCTAGCAACAGAATTTGTTTTTCAGAATACAGATGAGCATATGTAGAAGATGAGTGTGGTGGGGAAAGGCAGAGGGCGGCGCAGGAATAGGAGCATGATCCACTCTGCCAGGGAGGGAGGGAGGGAGCGAGGTGGAATGAGACACAGGCAGCCAAAAAGAGAGGCGGAGTTCAAACTCGTTCTGTTCAGTGACAGTTCTCAGCATGTTCAAATAATTGTTCAAATTGATTTACAAAATTGAATCTTTTGATATCAAGCCATAGCAAGTTACAAATCTCAAAATCTCATTAGGCAAATGGGAAACAAAAGGAGAAAATATATATTTCCAATGGGTAGACATCTTGAGAAACACTTTATCGCAGTCTTTATGTCCCTTCAGCAAGACTAGCTAGGGAACTCCCATGGGCTAGTAACAAACTTAGGTCAATCTTTGGAAAGGGGGCATCCGTAGAAACCTCAGGGCTTAAAGAGCTCACAAAGGGTAAGGGAAGGCAGAACCAGACACCGAGGCTTCTGTTTACTGAGCACTTCTCTTACACCAGCTACTGGGAGGGCACTTCATATACTCCACGGATTCTCACAGCCATGCTGAGAGTCAGGCAGTACTGTCTGCATTTTTCAAATGAGGAGGCTGAAGCTAAGAGAAGTAAATAACTTGTACAAACTCTTACAGCTAGAAAATAGCAGAAACTTGATTCAAATTCAGGTGTCTTATCCCCAAATCCACACTGTTCCAAGCCACTGGGCTGATGGCCCAGGTGCCCAGCCTGGGCTCTCCCTTGTGCATCTCCCACAGCCGTTCTCATCTGTGAACCTTGCACCTCTGTGTGCCCTCTGGGTGCAGACCAGCATCCTGCTCTTCCTCATGTACTGGAGATCCCTGACAGGCCAGGTCTTTGCAGCACACATCCACGTACCTGTCACTTGGTTGTGTAGGGCACAGGCTGATGAGGCTGAATCACCATTTGGTTTTCATAGGGATTTGTCTACTCAGCAAATATTTTTTGAGTGCCTCCAAGTGCTGGTTACTATGATGTAGATGTGCACACAGTCCCTGTTCTCACAGAGCTTACCAGTAGAGGAGACAGATATTAATCAAGTCACACATGAATGGCTATATTATTGCCACTGGAAGGGAACTTGGAGATCATTGAGATCAACAGATGAAACTGACACCCAGAAATGCTGTTTGCCCAAGCAGTTTGCAAAAAATCATATAGCATATTGGGGGCAGAATAAGAACTAGAACTCAGAACTCTTGATTTTTATTCTTAGACTACATTTTTTCCCTAATATGTCATACTCTACCGTTACATACTGATAAACTGCCCCCTAACCCCAGCCAGCCATATAATCATGTTGATCAATCAGAACACTATTCTCATTCCTAGGGAAAACCAGAGAGTACATTTTGAAATGGTAATCAAACAATATAGTGAACTAAATCCCTGAGGATGGCATTTACTAAAGCCTTGTTTGCAAAGTCATCTCAGAGCCCAAAGCAGGAACAGAAAGGCACAGCGACATGCCTATTAAGGGTGCTTACAGGTGTTCCAGTGTTTTGGACTGACCGCAGTATTTTCTCATCTCCCAGACTCCAAAGTCAGTCATACACTCATTGATTCAACAGATATTTACTGAGTGCCTACTAGGTGCCAGGCACAGTTCTCAGAGCTGTGGGCATAGCAGTGAAGTGCACATTCTAGCTGGGAGAGAGGGACAGTAAACAAAACAAGTAAGCAAATATAACACAGCATATTTGAGGGTGATGTTGCTATAAAGAAAAAGTAAATCAAGAAAGGAAGGTAGGGAGTCACAGAGGTAGGGAGCATTTTAAATAGGGTGGTCAGGAAAAAGACCTTCCTAAAAAAATGATTTACTGGGTCATCATTACATATATACCCATATGTACATATACAAATGCATACACGTATATACCAGATATTATACACATATATGTGAATGAATTGGTGATAGATACATCTCCTCTCTTTAACAGTGGTTTAACATGTCATTGTGGGCCCAGCTCTAAGTAGCCAGCTGTATAGTGTAATTTGAAAAGTCCTACAAGCTGTCTGCTACCTCCTTTAAGAAAAAAAAAAGAAGCCTTCTCATGGCATGTCCCAGTGCCCATTTCCTAGCTTTCCCTTTTTTCCTTTGGGCAAAAGCAGTGGTTCTCAAACTTGAATGTACATCAGAACCACCCGGAAGGCTTGTTAAAACACGGAGTGCAGAGCCCCACCCTCAGAGTTTGTGATTCAGTAGATCTGGGGTGCACACGTGAACTTGCATTTCTAACAAATTCCCAGGTAATGCTGGTGCTGCTGGTCCAGGGACCACACTTTGAAAACCACTAATTGAAGTTATTGTAGCTGGAAGGTTTCTGTTAAAATGAAACTATTACCTGAGAAAGGATGCATTCTTTCCTCAGGTTGCATGGACATTATTAAAGTAATTATCCTTAAAAAGCAGAATCCTTAGGAAATGGGACTATTTTTTTTTAACTGGGAAAGTTTCAGAAGCCTCAGCCCAAGACTCCAAGCATTGAGGAATTATGGCAAGGAACATGTCCTAAATAGGAGGTGCCAACAATATTTCATTGTTCATCTGTCAGTGCTTTGCATTTTCATAACATGTAATACTTTTACAGGCCCTTTTGCCCACTACTTTCTCTTGACCAGTTAACCTATTAGGTAGGCAGAACAGGTGTAATTATTACATTTTATAGGTAATAAAATTGAGACATAAAGAGGTAATATGGTCTCCCGGGGGCCATCAAGTCTGAGACCCCCAGTTGCCTTCCTGCTAGTAAGTGTTCTTTCTCCACTGACACTAGCTATAGCTTTCTCCTAGGGCATCTATTCCTGGGTTATTAAAATCTATTCCTGGGTTATTAAAATCCAGGACCCATAGTTGTTCTTTGCCTTTTGCCTGTTCAAAATCCCACTTACTGCAAGTAGATTATCCATACAAGTGATTAACTGTGGCAAGTCCTAGGCCCTGTATGAGTTTCCTCTGACATAAACACATTTCTCTTCTTCTCCTACCGGGTATTGTACAGAGAAAATGCTAACTCGTTTTATTATTAGTCTAAGCTGGAACTAATGATTATGAAAGCAAACCTGCTGGGGGAAAAACACACATAATGCTTTCCAAAGGCAAATAGAAATGACATTTTGATTATATGTACCATTGCTTTCATTCCATTAGTAGAGATAATTGAAAGTTTTCTGTATCACTAAAGCACCCAGCAAAATGAAAGTGGATTTGTTAAATCTGATGGCTGGTGAATCACATTCTCGGGTGTTTAAATATACTTCCCCCTCTAGAAAAAAAGGAAGTGAAGGATAAAAATCTTCCTTCCCCATATTTGCCTGTCTGGTCATTTCCTCTACTCCTACAGTAATGCTCATGGTGAGAGAGTGAGGTCTCCCATAGAATCTCACAGATGGTGACCTTGTCTGTGGTGTCAAGGAGCTGTCTCCCTTCTGCTTCTGTACTGTCTTTGACCACCCTGGAGTCCAAGGTTTTAGAAGTTTAATTTCTAGAATTGCCCTCATCTGTCTCCCAACCCATTGATATTCTGACATCTTCCTCCTGTACTTTGCCATTGGGACTGCTTATTTATTCAAGAAACATTTATTAAACACTCAGTATGTATCAGACACTATAAAAGCCACCAAACAGGCTGCAAAAATGAGGTAGAAATGGTCCTATCTTCAAAGAACACGGCATATAATAGAACAGCTCTTGGAATCACATAGAATCATCAACAGTCAGGTGTATTCTAGATGTAGATTATAGTCCCATGTAAGTTGCTCCCCATTTTCATTCTCTGTACTCATTGTATCTTCAAAGAAAGCAAATTGATGAGTTGATGAGTTTTTCAGCTGCAACATAAGATAGGCACCATTAGGAAAGAAAATATACCTAGGTAAGAGAAAAGTGGGACGAGGAAGGAGCACTAGTCTGAAGTTCTGAGCACATACAGAAATAGTTATGTATCAGCAGCCCAAAAGCATAGTAACTAGGGAACAGCATAGGATCTAACCTCTGCTGTGGATATTCCACATGTGGACCATGGAAACTGAATTTATGTGTATCATAAAGCTTTGATGATTAGAAAGTCCATATTGATGAAAGATCCATTGTGAATATGTTTTTGCTGAGCTTCAGACTCCATAAAGTCTGCAATGAAAACAACTATTCCTTTAAAAAAAAATTCATGTGCACAGAAGCGTAGGGACTGAGCATACAAGAAAACAGCTTGGGCTGGGGGAGAGACAGTGGAATGCAGAGGATTCAGTTAGCTGAATCAGTGTTAGAGAATCCATGAGAAGAGATTCAAACCATAATCCAACAATGTGTGTGTCTGTGTGCGTGTGTGTGCGTGTGTGTGTGTGTGCAAATGTGTACACAAATATGCACAGGAAAAGTGTTGAAAACCAGTCATACGGATTTTATGAGGATGTAAGTCATTTAAATAAATTCTAAATTCATAATAAAGAAATAAAGACAAGTTTAGAAAACCAAAATTGCAATCAGAAGTTAAGGATGAAATTCTAGTTCTGGTGACCAAGTGACTCAAGGAATATCACTGAAAAATATTCCTCATATTCATATTGAGCCACGTGACTCTCAGCTTCAAGAGGCTGCTCAGGCTCTGACACCACTGTTCTTTAGTTTGAGCTTTGAGAATAGTGGAATCCCCATCAGGGGTTCAGGGCAGATATGCAGCTGGTTCTCAGATCTGTCTTTGAAACATATTTCTACCAGCTCTGCAAACCTGTCTTGGCTTGGAGGGAGTTTTCTCAGCACAGGTGCTATATCCAGGCTTACCAGTGACCATCAAGGATGCCAGTGGCATGATAATACAGCCAGGCCTGCCATGATGACTATGGTTGTGGATAAGGGTAGCTGCAGGAAGAATTTAGAGAGTTCAGGAGTAGCAGTGATGGGGAGGGGGGTTCTACATATCTGCCTTCGAGTTTCTAGGATGGTGGAACAAGGAGTGTAATTCTATTTGTAAGAATGCCTAGGGATTCTGTTGCCTATCAGTAGTGACCCTTAATGGGCCTTATATGCAAGCATAATATGTAAGTTTTTAGATTTGGCTATGCTGAGTTCTGCCGGGTGGTTGTTATGGCACACATCAGAGTAAAGGGAAGTACCAGGGTGGAGGTAGGAATTAAAAAATAATTTATGTAGAAGAAGGTTTTAGATTTTATTGATGTGGCACTCTCACTCTGAGAGTGACCCATAAGTATGGCACCCAAGATGTTGCTCTGGTATCTCATAGATTCACAAGGACTTGCATGGGTATCTTGGCCCTGAGGGGAGCAAGTTGGTGATAAAATTGATGATACAGTTGAGTTCCTTCAAGGCCAGCTAGAAGTTAGCAATGGAAATTGTAGGCTTTGTACTTCTTGGACTCTTCCTGCATTCCCATTTGCTCCTAAAGACGCTGAAATATTGTTTTATTCTTTGACATTCCGGGACTATGCAATCAAGAAACTCGTTGGAGAGCCATAGATATAAGCCTCAAAGCCAGGCCATCACGGATGATCTAAGTACTCTCTGTCTACCCTGCAGGGCCACAGAGGCAGGCTTAGAGATGGAATAGGTTATTAAAGAGGGGGGGCCCTTGCAATGTTCAATTGATTGACTGGTGTTATGGAATAAAAGTGGTGACGGTTCAGCTTAATGGCACAGCAAAATGTTGCTTGTAGGGCTACACAGGTACACAGCCTTCTAGGAGAGGCCAACAAACTATCAGCCCAGCATTTCTGGCTTCTAAGAAATGAATAATTCAGAAATTAAAGTGAGAAGGCAATCAGTCCACGAGTCTGATGGTCTTGCAAAGAGGATCATTTTGACCATTACCACATACCCATTTTCCATCATGTCCCAGATCTCACACTTGGCTATAATAACCAAAAATCTGGATAACCAATTTCTTCTGAGTTAAATGTCTTATAACAGACATATGGGAATGGGAGGTGCAGAGGGATGAGATAGGATAGCACCAATAGTCACATTGGACGCAATGGTCTCTTTGGTAAATGTTTGACAGGGGGGAGGGTGTCAAGGGATTTGCCCAAAGTATGTAATGATTTGGGTTTTGGAGAGAGTTCCTCTACTATCAGAGACTATGGGAATGGCTAATACATCCTCCAGAGGTCAATGAGGGGGTCATTTGTCCAAAAAACAAAGGAATAAGTGTTGCTAATGATTAGTAACTGTCAAGAAGTACTGAATATCCATCATGTTCATTCATTTATTCATCCAACAAATACTTATTAGATACCTACTACATGCCAGGATCTATTCTAGATAGAAAAAACAAAAATCAAAAAACAAACAAAAAAAAGCAGATAAGAATTCCTGCCTTCACAGAGCTTACATTCTGGTAGGAATA
>RJWJ010011866.1:0-36602 GCA_004363605.1 Indri indri | reverse complement strand
CCAGAGTCTTGCTCTCTCCTCAGGTGCTGCCGGAGAGCAAGCCCTGGGTCTCCCTGTTCTAGGCCCTACAAACGCATCCTTATTCCCAGCCCAGGGACATCTCTTTTCAGTCTCCATAGAGTGCCTTCCTGCATCCCACTGCTCTGAGGCCAATTTCCTTAAGTTCTAGCCTCACTCTTATTCTTTTACAGCAGTCTTTGATGGTCTTTTAAATCCCATCCCCCTGTCACTATAGCCATGTAGTGGTTATGGTTTACCTTTCGGTGCATGTTTCTACCTTCCTCATCTAGATTTATGAGCCTCCCAAATGCAGAGACCTTTGCTTTCTTTTTTTTTTTTTGAGACAGAGTCTCACTCTCTTGCCCGGGCTAGAGTGCCTTGGCGTCAGCTTTGCTCACAGCAACCTCAAACTCCTGGGCTCAAGCAATCCTTTTGCCTCAGCCTCTCGAGTAGCTGGAACTACAGGCATCCGCCACCATGCCTGGCTAATTTTTTCTATATATTTTTAGTTGTCCAGCTAATTTGTTTCTATTTTTAGTAGAGATGGGGTCTCACTCTTGCTCAGGCTGGTCTCGAACTCGTGAGCTCAAATGATCCTCCTGCCTCGGCCTCCCAGAGTGCCAGGATTACAGGCGTGAGTCACTGCACCCGGCCAACCTTTGCTTTCTTGTATCCTGAGCCACCAAAGGGCTTTTCGTAGTATAGGGCCCTCACTAAATGCTGATTGATGGTGACATAGACATGGGGCCTTTCCTGAGCACATCCAGCACTGCCATACAGTAAGAATCTGGAAGATGAAGAGAGAAAGGGGCCAAGTTTCATTTTTGCCAAATAATCATGAGTATTTCACTAGTTTGTATCACCAAGGGGTAGCTTCCTTGTCCTACAGCCAGCACAGGAAGAAGCATTTGCCCTAATAATGACGAACAAATTCCATTTATCAGAGTAAATGGGCCAGTGCTCCTCTGGGTGGTGGTCACTCTGGCTTTACTGTCCTTTGGCTTCTTCCCAGGCTGCCTTGCCCAGACCTCAACAATAGGTTTCTCTCACAAATTCAAACTAGCCAGGCCCTCTTGGACACATCAACCTCCCTGACACCTGCTCAAAGTAATTATTCTTCCAATGAGCTATGGTTACTACACCCGAATGGTTGTTATCCACTTCTCCTAGGCAGATCCTGTGAAGGTGTCTTCACACAAATAGGCATTCTGACCAGAGGGCCAGCTCCAACTCATACTTGGGTCAGAGAAAGGGAACCAAGAACCTTGGGACTTCATGGGTGCTTCACTTTTCCCTTACATCAGCTTCCTGTGACCCCATACCAACCCCTTTCTGGACTCCAATTTTGTTGATCCAGTGATAGAAAATGAGCAGAGAGGATTCCAGCATCATCTGGGTGGTTGGATTAGATAACTTTTCAAGTTCCTTCTAACCCTGTGACTCTTGGTTTTATACTTTTCACTTGCTTTGTTCTTTTTGTTTGTTTGAGACAAATCTAGCTTTGTTGCCCAGGCTAGAATGCAGTGATGTCGTCATACCTCACCGCAGCCTCGAACTCCTGGGCTCAAGCGACCCTCCTGCCTCAGCCTCCGTGGTAACTAGGACTACAGGTACATGCCACCACACCGGGCTAATTTAAAAAAAAAAAATTTTTTTTGTGGAGCTAGGTCTCACTACATTGCCCAGGCTGGTCTTGAACTCTTGGGCTCAAGCAGTCCTCCTGCCTCAGCCTCCCAAAGCATGGGATTACAGGCGTGAGCTACCACACTCAGCCCACTTGCTTTGTTCTCAATCAACAAATCTCTTTAAAAGTAAGATCAAGGCCGGGCGCGGTGGCTCACGCCTCTAATCCTAACACTCTGGGAGGCCGAGGCAGGCGGATTGTTTGAGCTCAGGAGTTCGAGACCAGCCTGAGCAAGAGCGAGACCCCGTCTCTACCAAAAATAGAAAGAAATTAATTGGACAGCTAAAAATATATATACAAAAAATTAGCCGGGCATGGTGGCGCATGCCTGTAGTCCCAGCTACTCGGGAGGCTGAGACAGTAGGATTGCTCGGGCCCAGGAGTTTGAGGTTGCTGTGAGCTAAGCTGATGCCATGGCACTCGCCCCAGGCAAGAGAGTGAGACTCTGTCTCAAAAAAAAAAAAAAAAAAAAGGTAAGATCAGCTTCCTGCTGATGCCCCTTCACCCTTGATAGACAGATTCACTCTAGCCCCACAGGCCTTCTTTCAGTTCCTCGAATGTGTTGTTTCTGTGTTCCCATATTCCCTCCCTTCTCCCTAGATCACCCTTCTCCCCACCAGCCATTTACCTAACCCTATTTGGCCTTCAGGTCCCAGTTGAAATGTCAGCTGTGTAGGCAAGCTTCTCTAGCCCTCAGAATAGACCAGATTCCTGATGCCTCGACCAGTCCTGCATATTATCTTCCCCAGCACTTTCTATACTTATATTGATTAAACTCCTTTTTAATAAAAAATCGTTTAGTATCTATCTTCTCTGGTATTTTGAAATCTCCATATGTGTAGGGACTGTGTTCTGTTCAAAAAAAAATTTTTTTTGAGACAGGGTCTTACTCTGTTGCCCAGACTAGAGCATAGTGGTGTCATTATGTCTCACTGTAACACCTCAAACTCCTGAGCTCAAGAGATCCTCCTGCCTTAGCCTCCCAAGTAGCTGGGACTACTGGCAAGCACTACCATGCCCAGATAATTTTTCTATTTTGGTAGAGATGAGGGTCTCGATATGTTGCCCAGGCTTGTCTCAAACTCCTGGCCTCAAGCGATCCTCCCACCTTGGCCTCCCAAAGTGCTAGGATTACAGGCGTTAGCCATCGCACCTGGCCTGTTCTCTTCAAATGTTTATTGCCAGAACCTAGGACTACAGGCACATGCCACCCACCACACCTGGGACTACAGGCACATGCCACCCACCACACCTGGCCAGTCAAACGACTGGCCTACAACCTCCTGTCTCAATCATGCATTTACCCTGCTGTTAATTCATGTATTGGTTTAATGCTGCTTTTCTGCTATTTATATGTTTATGCTTGTCCGTTTAATGTTAGCTGTCTTACCTTGTACATTTGTAGGCGGCAGAGAATCCATGTATATAATTTTCTTTTAATAGTGCTTTTTATATGAGTGTGTGTGTACATATCTCATCCCCTGACTGTAGGGAAAGAATGAGGAGGTAAAATTGAGACGATGGCAGTGAGTGCTGCTATGGAGGAGACTCTGAAACTCTGTTGAGATGACTTCTGATCCCGTATGTTACCCCTGAAGATGGGCAGGGTGCAAGGGGCAAGGTGTAGGGCAGGACTGTGACAGCACAGGGAGTTTTGGGACATTGTTAAAAGCAGCTGTGCTCAGAACTGTGGTATATACTGCAGAGCAACAAAAGGAGGGAAGAGAGAAGCTTCAAGAAACTAAAAAGAAAGAGGAGAAGTGGGCAAAGCTTGAAGCCTCATTTTCCACAAGGATGTGAAAGCTCTGTTAAGCCAGGAACTATTAGCTCTGACAACAGCTCCTATTCTTAAGACTCCTTTGGTGTTTTTATTATTTTTTAAAGAAAGGTTTAGGAATAAACTTTTGTAATTGTAAGTGGAACAATGACAAGCAGGACTCATGGGGTATAATCATAACAGAAACTTTGTTTTTCACTACCACTGTTTCTTTAAACCTGCTTAGTAGTGACTGTCCTAACTCTTCCTCAACAACAATACTTTTCTGAATCCCTTGGGGGTGTTAGGAAGCCCTACAGTCACTTTATGTAGTGAAACATGATTTCAATTAGGTACTTAAAATGTTCAACTGGGTATTGTGAATATTCCAGATTTTTTCAAGATTAAGCTATTTGTCCTCCCCATCTGGGGCCTGCTGCACATGAAAAGAGGGGGTGTGATCTTACTTTCTCTCCTGAAATTTCTGACTCTTCCAGGATTAGAGTACAAGGAGGTAAGAGGAGGCAGGAAATATACTACTTGTCTCTTGTCCAAACTGACTTTGCGTTCTCTAGGCATGGCCAGTGTTTAAATCTAGCTTTCTCCTGGGGTACTTTTGTGGGTTATTCAGAGATCTGTGTTCCCCCCACCTATGTGTGCGCTGGTGTGGTGCACACACCATGTGCACACACATACACTGCTGTAGTTCCTGTAGCCTGGGCAAGTGCATTCTCCTCTGTCAGTTGTTTTCTCCCTCCAGGCCCCTAATAACAGTCCATTTCCAATTTCTCTTCTGCTCAGGCCTGTTTGCCCTCTGACATTCCTATTGGACAGGATCTAAGAGGCTCTCCAAGCCATGCCCCCATGTATGTGGCCCACCTCCAGTCCGTGAGAAACAGGTTCTTTGCCCACACAGGCTCTGAACAAATCCCAGCATCGCAAAGCAGCTGCTAGCACATATGGTGGCCTCTACGTTTCTTGGGCTGGAGTCAGAAATTAGTCTAATCTGCCCCACTAACTTCAGGAGAGACATTCCAAGCTTGAGGGGTCCCCTTCAAGCCCTTCTCACTAGGCTTGTAGTGAAACACAGGCACCCCTCTTTCTGTGGGGGGGGGGCCATCACACACCAATACCGCTTACCAAATAAATCCTTTCCAGAAACATTCTCTTAGTAACCAACAACTCCTCTCTACCCTTGATACGGGTGAAAGTTTAAGAGCTCCATAACTGATTTTTCAACTGTTTTCTAAGAAAATTCGCATCTTTGCTGGCACTTCACTTTGGTATGACACGGATACCGCATGTTGGAGCCCCTGTCAAAACTCCCAAATGACGCAGTGTAGTCACTATTGTCAAACGAGATTTCAGGAACCAAGGAATTAATTTCTGAGTAAGTGTAGGTAATATTGTTCTCCTCTCTTCTGTCAAGGAAGCTTAATTGTCCTCATCTATAAAATGGATCCCCATCCGTTCCTTGCCTCAGTAAGAAAAGATAAGAAATTGTGAGCATAGGCTGGGTGAGGTGGCTCACACCTGTAATCCTGGCACTTTGGGAGGCAGAGATGGGAGGATTGCTTGAGCTCAAGAGTTCGAGACCAGCCTGAGCAAGAGTGAGACCCCGTCTCTACTAAAAATAGAAAAAATTAACCGGGTGTCATGGAACTCACCTGTAGTCCTAGCTACTTGAGAGGCCGAGGCAGGAGGATCCCTTGAGCCCAGAAGTTTGAGGTTGCAGTGAGCTACAATGATGTCACTGTACTTGGGTGACAGAGCAAGACTGTCTCAAAAAAAGAAAAGAAATTGTGAGCGTAAAGATGACTCTGGGTGGACCACAGGTTCTGGGGAATGGTCAAATAATCTCCAGAGGAAGTCTCTTTCACAAAGAAGGCAAGTAGAGATGAAGGGCTTGATGGAAAGAAAAATATGCTAATTTCACCTGTGTTTTTCTAAATCCTTCCCTAACCCCTCCCACCCCCACCTTGGTTTGGAGCTGTCCTCTTCTTGGTGTACGCCAGTCTCTATCATGGCCCCAAAGCAATGCTTGCAAGAGCAGAGCCAGAGGCTGCTGGGCTGCTTTCCCCAGCTCCTGTTACAGAGATCAATAATCCTTGGCTCTGTGCTTTCCAGCTGTACTTGTGTCTGTGTCTATGTTAAGATAGGAGGGGTAGATGTCATCACCTTTGACAAAATGCCCGAATATCTTTATCATGATAAAATGACATCCTGGTCTTCCAGTTCAGAGCCAGAGCCTGCCCTGCGAGGAATTCAAAGGCTCTGACTTGGAGCTGCTGTCAAGCCAGCAGATGGAGTAGCAGTCCTTTTCTGTGTGCTTCTGGGCCCACCTGTACTGGTGTGCAGGGTGATGCTGGGCCCAGCTCTGCGGCCACAGGGGACAGGGAAATGAATAAAAATGATTGCACCCCACTGCCATAACTGTTGTCCTGTCTGCACAGGAGTTAGGTAAAATATGATCCTGGGGAAGTTGTTTTCATATGTCCCTCTGGAATTGCTGCAGAAGCAATTGTGAGGCGTGAGTGCTGGATGCCTGAGACAACCGTAGGGCAGAGGAGAAGGGAAGATGTGGGGATAACAGAACCAAGTCCTGGGCAGTGGAGGACTATGGCATGAATCCCTCGCCCTGGAAAGCCTTGGGGAGGACACAGGGATAAAGAAGCATTGGGATTCAGTGGCTCTTGGTGAGAAATGGCAGCCTTAAGGGGCAAGTTTGGACAATGAAGCTGAATTACCATCCACCTAACTCCCTCTTCTTTGTGTGAATTGCAAGCACCAGAGTCCCTCTTACTAAAATCTGTAGACTGCTGAAGAAATTTACTCTGGGGCTAGTAGAGCTTAAAATTCCCTGAGACTGCTTCTTCCTATTTTCTTTTTCTTTTAATGCTCTGCCTGCCAAGGGCCCTAAGCCTTTCAGACCCAGCCCATCCCTCTGAGCCCCAGCAGGCAAGAGCTATTTCTTCCTATTTCCTAAGCACCCACCACACAGCTGATTAGATGGCAGCTCTTAATAAATAATAGAGATGTGAATGGCGCTCTCTGAGAACATTCTTCTGCCCGTCTCCACCCTACAGGAGGCCTTCTGTGAAATGAAGAGTCCTTCTCCCCTCTTTTCTTGGCTTCAGAATGGAGATGGGGCAGTAGGTGGATTCCTACTCTGCGAAGGCAGGGCCTGTGACTCTGCCCTCTGACCTCCTCTATCTGCATAGCCCAAAGTCAGAAGCAGGGGTGAAAGAGGGGACTCAATAGTTTAGTCCCCGTAACCCAAGGCCTAGCTACTGCAGAATGCCCAGGAAGCCAGAGGGAAGGTGGGCCTCTTGGCTGGTCCTTGGCTCAGTCCTGAAGTAATCTGCAAAGGGAGTGGGGTGCTTGGTTCTTAGCTGCATGGCAGGTGGCACAGTCTCCTCTTCATTGGGAATCCAGAGGTATCTGGCAAGCCTCCTGGCCACAGGCCTCCCTGGGGACCAGAGCTCTTTGAAGAGAAGAAAAGGTTCTAGGAACAAGCAAGCTACTGCCCTTGATGAAAAAGTCAGGACGGAAGAAAATGAGACTAACAGGAGCTGAAGAGAACTGTCTGTGGGCTGAAGAGAATGTTAATGGCTTTGCTTCCAAGCTTCAAAGCCGGAGCTGGGTAGGAGTGCACACAGACACCTACAGCTGTCACCTACAGAATACTTACCAAGTACTGAGGCTTGCAAACAATCACAGCCTGATTCTCCCGGATCAAGAAGCAACACTTGCTAAGAGAGAGAAAAGAAGAACTGTTGGGAGATCCTAGGCCTAGTTCAGCTACTTGGGGTTTAACTTATCTATTCTGCATCAGTCAACAAATGGGATTCTAGGAAGAACTTAGGTACTAGGAAAACAACCGGTGGGGTAAGAGCTCTCATGGCACACATCTGGCGAACACTTATCTGTTTTCCCTGTTTACAAGTTTACAAAATGGTAGCTGCTATGGACTGAATTGTGTAGGCTCAAAATTTGTATGTTGAAGCCGTAACCCCCAAGGTGATGGTGTTTGGAGATGAGGCTTTTGGGAGGTGAGGTCATGAGGGTGGGGCCTTCATGATGGGATTAGTGCCCTAATAGGAAGAGACACTAGTTCACTCTCTCCCTTTCACTCTCCTTCCCCTTGCTGCTCCCCCTCTCACCCCACCCTTATCATGGACTTCTAGCCTCCAGAACGGTGAGAAAATACATTTCTGTTGTTTAAACCACCTGGCCTATGGTACTGTGTTGTATCAGCCCAAGTGGACTGATGCATCACTGTAGTGGACGCTGTTGGTACCCTGCCCAAATCCCTTTTGCCATGGCAGTGTGTCCATCCCCCAGCTGCTGTGTTGGGTTCCAGTGGCTCACAGATGACCCCTTCTTCAGAAAATTGCTCCCAGTGGATGGGAGGCCCCTCCTGTACCCCCCCTGCAGCTTTCAGCCAAGAGGGTACAATGGCCAGGCCAGCCCCGTTACCTCAAGGAAGGATCAATTCTTTGGTGCTATTTATGCTCCTGAGTTCCCCCATGGGATCAGGCTGAGGCCAAACACAAAGATGCAACCACATCCTTCTTTCCTACCCTTTTCTGCTTCCTTCATTCTCTTTCTTCTGAGGGCATAAATCATGTGACCTAAATCCTGTCGCAGGCTCTGCTTCCAGGGAACCTGACCTAAGACAGCCGCTTTCCTAAGTGGCAAAGTATTGAGCAACCCAAATGACTGTAGAGAACTTTGTGAGTGGTGATGATGATCAACACCCAATGACAATGAGCATTGGGAACAACAACCTCTGTTCCTAAGTCCAAGAAGCATAGAGAAATAAAGGTCTACTGAGAAAGATGAGGAGGGAGTGTGTTCTAGCAGTAGCTGCCTCCTTCATCAGGCATCTGGCAGACAGCTGTGCTAGCAAGGGTGTAAACAGCCTTGTTAGCATACAGCCACAGGCTGAAGTTCCATGGGTTTAACCAGTAAAGGAAGCATCTTGACTGCAAAAGTCCTTGAGCCATGACTAAACAGCAGAGTCATTCAGGTAGGTCTGTGCTCTGACTGGGAGCTGTGTTCCGAGCTCCACACTCCCCTGAGCAGGGTCCAGAGTTCTCTGGAAAAAGAGAATTTTGGACAATTGCTGCCCATTTCCACAACTTCTCTCCCAACATATTTTGTGGGAGGGAATAAGATAGTGGTAGTATAAGGACCTTATCCCAGAAAGAAAACTGAAAGGGCTATCTGTTTTCTTCTAGAACATCTCCAGCAAAGGGTAGACTGGCTTTGAGAAGACTAGATCCATGAATTCAAATGATGCATCAGGGTATAGAGTGTTATTAATACTTGGCTTTGCTTGCTTCCACTTTGTTTCGTTCTTATACAGGCTCTCCACGCATGACAGCAAGATGGTTACCAGCAGCCCTAAACCACTGCTACCCTTAGAATTCACTATCTCAGAAAGAGAGAGAATATGCATTTTTCTCATAGCTCCTGCAAAACCCGGGGAGGACTGTGATTGCTCTGGTTTGAGTCCTTTTCTGAACCAGTTGCTGTGCACAGAGGTGTTGAGAAATCTGCTGGGCTAGGCCTGGGTCATGGCCTTACCACTGAAGTTGAGGGGAGGATCCTGTCACTCCAGAACCATGTGGTCTTAGAATAACTGGAGAGACTGATCCTCTAAGACAGCGACATTTGGGGACAAACACATGTCCATTACAGCAACAGTCCTCGACCTTTTTGGCACCAGGGACCGGTTTCATGGAAGACAATTTTTCCACAGACTGGCTTTAGGGGTGATGGCGAGTGATGGGAAGCAGCTGTAAACACAGATGAAGCTTCGCTCACTCACCCACCGCTCACCTCCTGCTGTGCAGCCTGGTTCTTAATAGGCCACAGACCGGTACTGGTCCATGGCCCAGGGGTTGGGGACAGCAGCTTTACAGCATACATTGTCTATTCACCCTTTTGACTATAGAGTACATATAGCTCATTCAAATGAAGTTGCTTAAGAAACACAAATTATGGGCTCAGCAGTCAGTTGTGAATGGTGCTTCCCTGTCTGAGGTGTGAAGAAATGTAAGCGCAGCATAAGAAAAAATCAAATCAGTCCAGCTAGTTTGAAGAGCCTTCTGGTCTTAGTGTCCAGGGAACTAGCTGCAGGTGTTGGAGAACCACAAGGAGGAGGTGATCTTGCCATGAACTCAAGGATGGTGCCAGGAAGAGCAGCCTGGTACACAGTGGCACTCACTTAATATTTGTGGAATAACTTCTCTGAGAATGACAGGTCAAAGAGAAGGTTAGGAGAAGCGGGAAGGACCAAGAACTGAAGGCAGACTCCTATGCTAAACCAGAGTTCCACTCTTTGACCAAGCCATGATCCTACAATTTGCCAGATTGTACATGGCTGATACTCTAGGATTTTCACATACTGTAATTGAAGTTATTGTTTTGTTTTCATTCTAAGCAGCTGGTAAAGTATGACTTTCTAATAATTCACGATGGAGAACAGGACAGGTACCACGTAGGAATGACCGGTGATGCTGGTTTCAGGGGCAGAGTCTTCAGAAATAGGCAGTCTTTTTCTTAAGGGTGGCTTTCAGACTTTGTGACATTGTCGTAAATTGTCACAATTGTAGGCAATTGTCATAGAGAAAGATTCCACAATTGGGGCTCTTTAAGTAACATTTTCTTGGGCATGAGTGGGCTTTGGGAGATGTGTGCTGATTTACCCACTGTCCTCCCCCCATCTCTCCTTTGTGGCTGGTGACAGGCAGGGATCAGTGTGTACTCCAGAGAAGCAGGTGGGTTCCCAGACCAGGAGCTGGCATCCAGCAACCTGGCCAAAACACAATGCTACAATGCGGAAATGAAAAGATAAAAACCTGAGATATATGATGGGGGCTGCAGTTTGGAATAAATGGGTTCAGGACCTCTGCCCAGTTGGCCGAATGTTCTGGCAGCTGCTGCATTTAATAGACAACTCCATTAACATCTCCCCTCAGGGGGACTAGGGAAGGAGAGTGTGTGTGTGTGTGTGTGTGTGTGTGTGTGTGTGTGTGTGTGTGTGTTGAGAGAAACTAAAAAGGCCTGGAGCTTTCCTCCATGACCTCTTGGAGTCTATTTACAGCTATAAATATGTTCTGTTGGCTTTTGTGGTTCCCTTGGTCTGTGTGCCCTGAAAGGCTTTGGCAGCTGAGGTGGGGCTGGGGAAGTTAGCAATTTGGATGGGGTTGCAGGGGGGCTCAGATCACCTGTCTTCTCAGCCCCATAGGCTAGCAAGGATGAGAAGGAACATACCCTTTCCCCTTTGTAATGAAGAAATTGTCAGTCCTGGAATTCCGAAGATAAAATGAGGGATTTGGAGGCGTCCTCAGAGAGATTCTGTGACGATGCTGGTAGATGAGCAGAGGGGAAGGAAAAGAACAGATGACTCCCAGACTCCGAAGCTGGGTCGTGAGTGAGAAGAAACTGGTTGCTATTGCAGGAGAAGAAGAGGGACAGGTCTAAAGAGGGAAACAAAGGAAGCAGACAGACTCATCATCTGCCTGAGGGTTCAGCCCCTCTCTGGAAACAAGAGAAGGATGAGATGCTTCTTACCATGGCTAATGAGTGAGACTCAAAATCTGTCAGACAGTTGTGCTGCCTGAGACTTCCTGAGTCCCTGCTCTATAGCACACAAAGGTTAGTAACAAGAAACCACGTTTTCACTGAGGGATTTTCAGTCTTTGTGTCTTCCCACTCCACCTTTTAGCTGCGGTCAGACCACATTAGGGCGGAATATTGAGCCTAGCCATAGCACAGCTGCTGGGGACTTCCCCAGAGGAAAGTGTGGCAAGAGAGGGCAGTACAGCTCTGATCTGGACTTCGCTCCTGGTGTATACCTGAATACTCTCACCTGTTCACCTCCTCTCAACAGTCACTTCCAGAGGCAAAGCCAGGTATTTGGCATGGTGCCTACCCACAAATCCACAGAACAGAGTATGACCAGCCCAGAGACCAGTTCTTGGTCAGATGAAGGCTGTGATTTTCAGGTATACTGGCCTGACCCTGAGTCCTGGGTTGGCAGGGAGGCCAGGGTCGAGGGTACAATGGATAGGCCCCTGGCTGAGAGGTGAAAAGTGCTGGGTTCAGGTCTGGATTCTACCCTGTGTAGCTGTATGGCCTTGAGATATTGATAAGTTATGCGGGCTTTAGTTTTTCATCTCTAAAATGGGAATAATACTTTCCTCAGAGTGCCGTTATCAAAATCATATAAAATTACTTTGTAAAATACTGTATTGGTGGAAGGAATTATTTCCTTCATTTTGTCTCCCAAATCCAAAGGCCTCAGGCTGGGCATGGTGATTCACACCTGTAATCCTAGCACTCTGGGAGGCCAAGGTGGGAGGATTGCTTGAGCCCAGGAGTTTGAGACCAGCCTGAGCAAGAGCGAGACCCCCATCTCTACAAAAAAAAATAGAAAAATTAGCTGGGCATTGTGGTACATGTATGTAGTCCCAGCTACTTGGGAGGCTGAGGCAAGTGGATTGCTTGAGCCCAGGAGTTTGAGGTTGCTGTGAGTTGCAATGATGCTACTGCACTCTACCAGGGGCAACAGAGCGAGACTTTGTCTCAAAAAAAAAGAAAAGAAAAGAAATCCAAAGGCCTCTCTTTGAAATGTGTGAAAGCTATTGGGTTCACGGTAACATCTGGAAGTGTATATGTGTGGTAGGGGCAAAGAGAGAAGAAAGGAGAGGAAAACATGAGGGGAAGTGTGTCCCCTGTAGTCAAGGAGGACATGACATGAGCCTCTTCAATAAACACCTGTTGAAGCCACTGGCTTGAAATGCCTGAGGGCCTGATGCCGCTCTGATAAAGGCAGGGCAAATAGGGACAGCCAGAAAATGGGACTCCAGACATGGAGAGTGAGGGCACATTCTGGACCAAGTTGCTTGCTATGACTCCTTAGGCCTCAACCGTATATCCCGGCTCCTCTTTCTATGTGTCATTTAGGCTTTCATTCCCACAGCTAGCCATTTGGCCCCTGTGTTGCATTCTGAATTTTCCAAAGAGAGAACCTGACCCCCTCACCTCACCTGGTCACCCTGGTTCAGAGCTATGGTTGGAGGCCTCAGGCTCTCATCATAGAACACATGGTTACATAAAATAAAAATAGTAGCTCACAGGCAGGCATAGTGGCTTGGGCCTATAATTCCAGCTCTCAGGAGGCTCAGGCAGGAGGATCCCTTGAACCCAGGAGTTCAAGGTTACAGTAGGATAGGATCATACCACCGTACTCTAGCCTGGGTGACAGAGTGAGAGCCTGTCTCTAAAAAAATATATATATATATGTATATATACACACACACACACACACATACACACATACTATATCACTATATATATACATATATATATGTATATATATACAGTATCTCACATTTTTTGAGGGATTCCTATGTACCAGGGAGAGTGCTAAGGGCTCTGCGTAGTTTATCTCAGTAATATAATCCTCCAAACAACCCTGCTAAAGTAGATTCTAACATTTTTCCGCATTGTGTAGATAAGCAAACGGAAGCACAGAGAAGCTAGATAACTACTAAGTGGTGCAGCTAGGATTTGAATCCATGCAGGTTAGCTTCAGGGCCAGACCTTGTAAGCAGCATCTAGACTGCTTCTGGGGTAGGACTGTGGGTGAAGCTATATGTCTAAGCAAGGGTGGTGGGTGTGTAGGCAGTGTCCTTGATGTATGTAGTCCAGGTGTGTCCAGCATCAACAAACTTCATTCTAGAATCTTCTAGCTTTTTTGTGACTGCTCTTTTAGGATCTGTGAATGGGTGTGGCATGAAAAAGGCTTCACTGTCATGTAAGGTTGATAAACACTGAGGGGAGGGGTACGTTGCCCCCATGACATAGTCTAGTGAAGAAACTGTTTTTCCATTTGTTGAATCTGGAGTTTCTCAAAATCATCTAAGCAGAGAACTTTTTTTTTTTTTTTGCAACAAGCCTAAGCTACAGTGAGCCACACCTAACCCTACCCTCCACTCAACACCACCCAGCCGTCAGAAGTAACAGCAGCACATTGGGTGGCAGCTAGGATTTCTGCAGAGCACAAAGTGTTTGGTGGCCAGTCGACTCAGATGGCAACACAGGATGCTCATTAACCAAGGTCAGGCAGCCGCTGAGGTTCCCAGGCTGCACGAAGAAGCCATCCAACAAAGTTGGGCTGGTGATTTATTTCTTGCTTTCATTTCCCCTGTCACTGCTCTTGTCTAGACCCTTTACGAGTCAAGTGTGGACTGTCAAAACAGCCTCCTGACCAGTCTCCCCACCAGCTGGTTCTCCCCTCCAGTCCATCCTGCACAACTGGCCAGATCTGTCTTCCTAAAACACTGCTTTGAGGTTGCCACTCTCCTGTCCCAAATGTATTAATTCAGATTTCAGGACTATCCTGTTGACCCTGGCCTACCTTACCTGCGCCCCCGCCACACACCCTGCACTGTAGATGAAGCCGAATCATTCCAAAGCCCCTGTGTGCTCTGCACGGGCTGCTTCCTCCAGCTAGCACTTGAAAAGCTCCTTCCTCCGTCCTGTTTCCTCCCGTCAGAATCTTGTGTTCTCGTTCGTTCACTTATCCATTCATTTATTTTGTGCCTATGTGCCAGGTCCTGTGCTAGTATAACACACACTCCTGAACCTCAAGGAGTTAATAAAAACAGATATGCAGCGGAGTGTATTATGATAGAGGGTTTCCTGAGCAGGGACACTATCCCTGCCTGGGATACAAAAGGCAGGTTGGGGTAGTTTTCCTGGAGAAAGGGCTGTTGACGCTCAAAGGACGATGTGGTGCTGGTCATTCGATGGCACATGGTGTGCGAGGAGCTGGCCACGCTGTGTTGGGTGTCTGGGTCTTTACAGGTTCTCCCCAACCTCCCTGTCCTCAGGGAGAAGCTCAGGCTGATTCTGTTGACCTGCAGAAGACTCATGAGGGGACAATACTTGTGCTCATCAGGAGAGTAGGGTCTGGGGCTGAAAAGAGGACAGGAGGACAGTGACTGATATGCTCCTTGCACCCCGTGGTTCAGGGGCCATCCCCCTCCCCCTCCCCAGCTCCCACATCTTCTCCGTTAGATACAGACATTCAAGCAGCTCGGTTGCCAGGGGCAACTCCAGAAGGCGGTTTAATTCCAAAGGCAGACACCGAAGCCCCCTACCCTGGGGCCTCATAGCCTGGCTCCGATAGCCTATGGGTAGGTGGTTCCACTCAGTAAGTCCCCTCTGGGAAGTGACAGAACAGAGTCTGATAGCCCTTCTAACCACTCAGCAGGGCCCTGAGAAAAGAAAGGTGACTCACAAAACAGTAGATGGCATTTTAATCCACACGAATACTTAATATGAGTAACATAACCTTGTTTTTCTGAGACACGGCCTAATTTATTTCAGGCCTCAGGCTTAGTAACTTACCGTTGACAAGCTCAGGCCTGGTGCATGTGTGTGTGGGGCTGCAGTGCTAATGAGATCATAGACACAGTGAGCCTCTCTTTCTCAGTTTTCCTGCTCTGTTGAAGCTGTTCGCCGATAAGTTTCTCCTTTTCCTGAGCTAGGACTTGTGATCTGGGAATGTGGGCCCTACCCAGGGAAGAAGGGAGAGCACGCAGGCGCCTTGCAAGAGAGAGCACTCCTGCTGCAAATGACATGCGACCCGACTGGCTTACCAAGGCTCCCTACTTCTTTCTCTTGTTCCTGCTGTCTCACTGCTTAAATTGCCTGCTGCTCTCCACACAAGGAGGGAAGCCTGTGCTGTGTAGACTCAGAACACCTGGGTTTCAGTGTCTGCTCTGTGACATGGGTGATGTATTAAATCACCCTGAGCCTCAGTTGCTTCACCTGTAAAATGGAAACACCTGCCCTACCAAATCACAGGGTGATTGTAAATATAGAATGAGATAATTGATGAGAAAGTGTTTCGGAAACTAAGCAGCAATAAGAGGAAGGGGGAGAAGCAGCAGCAGCTATCAGTTGGGCTTTGCAGACTAACAGTCACCCACCTGAGGGTCTGAGGGAACAGGAGTCTCCCTGCCAGAATGACATGGGTAACAGGCAGGACCTGGGAGGGGGAGGAGCTGGGGAAGATCAGTGGAGGGAGTTTGGCACATTCCAATTTAGGCAGCACATCGCCCTGAACAGTCTGCATCACCATGTGCTTATTAATTTAAAAAATGTTTCTGAATCAACACATTCCTTGCCTGTCCGGGGCTGGGATTTTTGCATTCATGCAGCACACTGGCCAAGAAAGTGCGGGGTCTTGAAAGAGAGAGTGCTCTAGAGGAATCACCCATGCCACCGGGCCCTGCTTTCCAATGCTTGGAAGACAAGCAGAGGGTCCTGAAACCCAGGCTGCCCTACTTTTGTTCCCTTGGAAGAAAGTCAGTAGGCATAATGCCTCCTCTTCTACCTCCCCCAACACTATCTTCCCCACTAGACACACCTGCACAGAGGAAGCTGGAAGGATTCCCAGTGGCACACTCCTGAGCAGTGGAAAGGACAAAGGTTCCCAGTTACCCAGGCATGAGGGCAAATCCTGGCTCTTCACTTGCTAGTTGCGTAGTCTTTTTTTTTTTAGAGATGGGGTCTCGCTATGTTGCCCAGACTGGAGTGTGGTGGCTAGTCCCAGGCACGAACATAGTGCACTACAGCCTTGAACTCCCGGGCTCAAGCCATCCTCCCTCAGCCTTCTAAGTAGCTGGGACTACAGGCATGCCACCACGTCTGGCTATAATCTTGACCAAATCATGTAAAATCCCTGAACTGCAAGCTTTCTCAACTTTTTCTGCAACACCTTGTGGAGTTATTTAAATTTAAATAAGATTATATGCCCAAAATACAAGGATTATAGTAGATGCCTGATACAGAGGACTTGGGGAGGGAGGAAGGCAGTGCACTCGCTCACCGGCGGCTAGCTAGGAGAACTGAGTCCATCTTAGACTAGAAGCTTGCAGCTGAGCCATGGCATCTCACCTTGTATCCCCACACAGTAGGGAATGCCCTTTTGACTTTCTTGACCCAGGATCTAGCTTGGCAATGTTGGGTGCCCTGGTACTCAGGAATATCACCTGGCTTTGCTTTGAGAGAGCTCTGAGTGGTCACTGAATCCTTTCTCCTTCCTTTATGTAGCGCAACCTCTCACTCAGACAAGCCTGAGACCTCTGCCATCAGCTGAGCCTGAGGGAGCAAGGCCACAGCCTGCGGGCTATAGCCCACTCGTTCCCTGCCCCCTGACCAGGACTGGTGTCTGTTTCCCAGGGTGTGCGGCTGGAGCCCAGGGTGGGGGCGTGGGGGTGGGGGAGCTGTGAGGAGGAAGCTGGGCAGGCTGCTGGCGCTGTTGCAGTCGCTGCCGCTGCCCCTGGTGTTCCCTCTGCTTGAAGTGCCGGGTGATACTGGAGTCTGTGCACCCTAGCCTTGCCATTCTCTTGCATCACAAGAATGCTCAGCGCCCAGGATGGGGACGAGAGACCAAAGGAAGGGGATCTGGGGCATCCATTGCTTTGCGCAGATCCATGCCAGTGTGACGCAGGGTTTCCTGCCAGAATGTTGCTGACTGTATGACTGTGGCCGCCAAGCTCCCGTCTGGTGTGTGTGTCTGTGTGACCCTGTGGGCGGGTGTGTGTGTGTGGGTGCACGATGCTCTGGCTGCAGGAGAGGGTCAGCACTGGGGGCTTCTAGGACTTGTCCCCACCCAATCTCCACCCTCGCTGCTGCTTCCACAGGGGAGCTGTAACTCAGCCCAAGGCTGCCCGACTGCATTCCCCTCCCCCAGCCCGCCAGCCGCTCACTCTGTCACAACAAGGAGCTTTGGCAGAAAGGGAGAGGAGCGTGGGTGCTGCAGAGAGAAAAACACCGCGAAGTTTCAGTAAAATGGCAGGAGAGATGCCAGCACCCAGGGAGCAGGAGCCTTCCGCTCCTCACAGCCTGCACTGCTGGGCTAGGGTAACACTGAGATTTCCTTTCCTTCCTTCCTCCCTTCCTTCCCTTCCCTCCCTGCCCTGCCTGATAATCAGGGAAGGGAAACCTGCAGTGAGGGAAGAAAGGGAACAAAGAGATGTTTTTCAGAGGGACTGCTGGATTTTTATGTAACCACCAGAATAGACAGTTCTGGGCTCTGCTTGCTTTGGGCAAAGCGGTTTGTGTGTGTCTGTGTGTGTGTGTGAGAGAGGGGGAGAGAGAGAGAGAGAGAGAGAGAGAATGTGAGTGCGTTGTCACTGTCATGTCATGTGAGCACCTGTGAACATGTGGGAATATGAGTTTGTCTATGTGAATGTGCCTATGAATCTGGTGAGTGTGTGTGTTTGTGTGTGTGTGTGTGTGTGTGTTGGGAGGCAGCAAATATAAAGGCAGATAGAACAGAAAGAAGCAAACCAGTGGTGGTTAGATATCTGCCTTGGATAATCCACACGTGAATAATTGAAAATTGACTAGTGCGGTAGGTTGGCCATTAACCAATATTGCGCAGCGTTAGAATAAAGATGTGTAAAAGGAAAAACCTCAAGATTGACATTTTTTCTCCTTGCTTTTGAAATTAGGGCATTTCATTTGGGTGATGGCTCCTTTTCTATAGGGTAAAAATCTCATTTACTCTAAGCTCAGAATGCAGTTTTGTGATCATTTCACCTAAATAAGGGCTGGAGTTTATCTTAGTACTATTTGCTTGTAAACCATTTGACTTTGTAAACCAGATCCCAAAGGGAATGTTTATCCCACTCAAGAAAACAAGTTACTTTCACCCCTTTGATGGATCTATTTACATTCCAACAATGTTACTTATAAATCATTTCTTTCTAACAATTCATTAAAGCAGCTCCTAGAAGCAATACTTTAAAAAACATAGCAGGGCTGCATTTTTTTATTTAAAAGCCTATAATGAATTTTAATAGTTTATCTGATTTATTGATGTCTTTTCATATATGATCATAATAACTTCTAACTTTTATTGAATGCTCATCACACACCAGGCATTGATTGCATTAAATGCCTTACATACATGCTCTCATTTGGTCCTGTTATTTTATAACTAAGGTGTAGGGAAATAACCAAGGTCACGTAGGTAATCAGTGCCTGGGAATAACTTACATTCAGGTTTTGACCCCAAAGCCCCATGCCTTACCCCATATGCTCAGTTGCATCCCTCTATATTTTACTGCCCAGGGATGTCAAAGCATGCGGCAAGAGGAACGACTATGCAGGTGCCTACAGAGGGCTGTCCCCGAAAAAATCTTGGCTCCTGGTCCAGACCCAGTGCCAAGGCCAGTGTCTGGGCAGTATGTGTCACTCCAGCTCTAAGATTATAATTCCTGTTGTTGGGATGGGGGGGATAAATCCAGCTGTGTTATGACACCTGAACCTCCTTGGGATTTCTCAATTCTTTCTGGACAACAGATTTCTATAGGATCATCTCTGATACAAGTATATCTGGGACATCGGCATGAGGTAATCTGTAAATGCAAAGCACATCGTGAGGTATGTGTTCAGCACTGCGATGACCAGCCCAGTGGAGAATGAGCTCAGAAGGTTGTAGGAAGAGTGTAGGACTTTGAAGAAGGGCAATGACCCAGAGCTCCCTCTGGAAGGGGTGAGAGAGAGGAGGCAGAAGGAGAAAAGGAACGTGATGGGAAGAGGTCAAGGTGGGGGATGTGGAGGCTGTGTGATTGGCTGGAAGCATGCAACCAGATGAATAATGGAGAACAGCTTTATTACTTTGACTTTTTGAAATAAGAACTGGTTTATGAAGGTGGGGAGGGAGCAGCCTGGGAATGAATTAATTGAGAAAGGAAATTGAAGCCATCATTCCAGCCCTGCTGATGAGCAGATGTCAGCATGCCCCTAGCCTCTTGCTATATTCAGTGCTTTTCTAGAGATAAATGGTGGAGCTCAAAGAGGTTCCGACAGGGCCTGTACTGCAAACTCTGAGGATCCAGGATATTTAGGTCACAAGAAAAGAGAACTGGAAGTTGGGGACCAGGCTTCTAGTCTCTGAGGATTTTTTTTTTAACATGAGTTATTTCCCTATTACCAGTGGATTTAACTGCAAAGCTGAAGGGAGATCAGACAAAACTTTATAAAACATGAAGTTATAAGATGTTGGGATCCCTACCAAGATGACCCTAGGAATAGATTTGCTGGGAGATCTAGAAGGGAAAGTGTTGGAAAAACCTTCACCAAGCCATTGAGAAGCTTAGCAGGGCAGACGGTGCTTGAGGCAATCTAGCCGAAGGCCTGCTCTTAGAAGCCTGGCAGGGCCAGAGAGCAGGGGGGCCAGGCAGTTGGGTCAGTAGCTAGCTGAAGAGGATAGAGAGGGAGGCTGGCTCGGCGACCTAGCCTAGGAAAGCAGCCCTCGTGCTGAGAGTTCTCTGTGAAGACTCACTCCCCACAAGGGGAGATAGGCAGAGTGTGCACCCAAAGCCAGGCATCCTCAACACAAATTTTTGGGATCTCCTCTGTATCTAGACAAAGGGAATTATTTATGAACATTTGGAAGAAATGGGCAAAGGCATAACTTGATGGGTTAACCAAGGTCTGCAGCCTCCGTTTGGGCATACAGACCTACTAGCACAGGGAGAAGTTTTGTCCCTGGGGTAGACTCTGCTGACTCAAAGTCTATGCAACCCAAAATCTTGCCTCTAACAGATGACACTGAGAGCCTAGGATGGAAAGAGAATTTAGGAGGTGCCATGAATGCCAGAAACTTAGTCGTAGGATTCTAATGGACCAGAGAGTTGGATTCTCCTATTGAATGCCTGGTCCATGAATCGTGCTGGAATCAATTGAGTACTTACTAAGCACTTTCTGCGGTTATGTGGGGGATGCAAAAAGAAAAAGAAAAAAAAAGAGATTATGAGGCTGCTCCTACTCTTGAGGAAATTAATGTGTTTTCTGATGGGATTGGCCCCTTCCCCCTTCCTTGTTTGCACCTATGTGATCATTCATCTCGATACGTTCCCTCCTCTTTTCTTGTCATCTTCCTCCCCTGCTCTTTCCTGCTGCCTTTGGTCATTTTTCTCTCAGGATATCTTTGTTCTTTCTCTCCCACTTGGTCTTCCCTAACCCCTGAGTATTTTGTCTCTTGGTTTTCCCAACACCTCTCCTGCTCTGGGGTGATGATAACCTACCTGCACCGCAGGCTCCAGGTTGCTGTAGAGCTCCAGGGAAAGCTAAAGTTCTGCGATCCTGCAAGTGTGTCTGGACTTGGATGGGTGCGAGTATTCCTGATTTTTTCAGAACTTAGAAACTGCTTAGGCTGGGCGCAGTGGCTCACACCTGTAATCCTAGCACTCCAGGAGGCTGAGGCGGGTGGATCGCTCAAGGTCAGGAGTTTGAGACCAGCTCTGAACAAGAGCGAGACCCCGTCTCTACTAAAAATAGAAAGAAATTATCTGGACAATTAAAAAAATATATATAGAAAAAATTAGCCAGGCATGGTGGTGCATGCCTGTAGTCCCAGCTACTCGGGAGGCTGAGGCAGGAGGATTGCTTGAGCCCAGGAGTTTGAGGTTGCTGTGAGCTAGGCTGATGCCACGGCACTCTAGCCCGGGCAACAGAGTGAGACTCTGTCTCAAAAAAAAAAGAAAAAAAAAAAAAAGAAACTGCTTAAATGAACTACAATGAAGGGAAGACTTTCTCTCTAACTTCTGAGGGTTCAATGATTGAGTCTATGAAATAAAGTGACAGTAGACAGATTAACGGGAAAAAATGTACAGATTGATTGCATGTGTGGGGGCATCACATGAAGGAAAAGTGAATACTCCAACCCCCGGTGAGATCTAGAAGCTTATATACCCTCTTCATAGAGGACAGGGTAAGGGAGATGTAGGTAACTCAGGGGAGAGTAAGTGATTTGGGGAAGGGTGAGTGAGCCCTCAGAAGAGCAGGTGACAGACTGAGACTGTCTGGGCGTGATGTTGACCTCCTGTCTCCTCTCCTGTGATACAAGTTAATCTTCCCTGGTTGCTGAGATTCTTGGGGAGGGGATTCATGACAATGGAGTTCCTTTTAGAGGATCTGTCTTTAGGCAGATAGGGGAAGTTCAGAGAAAGCCCCTCCCTAAATTTGCTCTTCCCTAAGTGCCCTTGTTTGAAGTTCAAAGTGGCATATTTTTGGGTGGCATTGCCTGCCTTCAGAGCTAATCTGACAGAAGGCAGGTGGAGCCTGGGTCAGAGGAGTCTTAGCCATGCCCAGGTTATATTAAAGTTATGAGTCAACAAGCATATCCTGGCCCATTTTTTTTTCAGTATAATGGCTAAAAGAAATTAATGTGGAATTGATGGAGAGTGACTATTAAAATTATAATAATAATTAGGAACAAGCAGAGAAAGACCATAGGAAAGGATAGTTTCATGGGCGAGATCATATGTTTTCCCACATTTTATATTTGGCGAATGTGTAGGAGTGATCAACATACCCAGACTCTACTCACTTTTCAGCTACAACTTCAGTTTCAACAAAAACCTAAACTTGAAGCCCTCAACCCAGACTCTGTTTCCCCTTATTGAGCACTAAGGCTGCTGTTCGTACTCTTGGCATTAGCGGCTTCAAGATGGGGGTAAGTGGGTTTGTGTAAGTAACTTTGTGGGTGAAATGAAACCTGAATTTTTCATGCCCAGCCCCAGCACTGCCTCAGGCATTAAAGGTAAGGAAGGCTGCACTGGTGTTTTGGTCAGGGAGTGGAGTTGTCTCAGACCCCTTTTTATACCCTATGGAGAAGGAACTGTCAACCTAAATAGCAGAGAGAGGCTCTCTAAAAGAAAAGAAACTTATTTGGGAAGAGAGCATTGCAATGGGAATGTATGTGTCATAGTAAACCATGTGTGTATTCAGGGAGGTAAAGGAAGACAAAGGTTTTTAAAGGAAAAGATGAGGAGGATTGTTTAGAAATAACTATTCTTGGCTACGACGATCAATAACAAGGGTGATGCCAATCTGAGGTTGGACAGGCAGTTGCTAGGCAGATGTCTTTGCAGAAGTATTTTTGTATAATGTTGTAATGGCCTTTATGCAAGCCTGTGGGTTTTGCAGTCTTCTGGGATTTTTGTTGTTGTTGTTGTTATCAGGCATATAAGCATGAGAACCCTCTCCTCATGGTCTTCCCCACCTCTGTTTGTCAGGGTTTTCCTAACATTAGTGACCCCATTTTAATTCTGACAACTGTTACAGAACTTAATTTTACTTCCCCAATCCATAGTTGTCTCTAGCTCTGGACTGCCCAGAAAGAAAGGGGGTTGGTTGGTTCATTGTAATTGTTGTTGTTTTTTTTTCTTTCAGTCATTTATTCACACAAATAGTACCAGACAATGGGGGTATGAGAATGAAAAAAGTCATGGTACCTGCCCTCCAAGAGCTGAAGTCTTGGCCAGGCATGTTGGTTCATGCCTGTAATCCCAGCACTTTGGGAGGCAGAGATGGGAAGATCACTTGAGGCCAGGGGTTTGAGCAACATAGGCAAGGGGTTTGGGCAACATAGAAAGACACTATCTCTACAAAAAAATTTTAAAAATTAGCCAGGTATGGTGGCATGTGCCTGTAGTCCCAGCTACTCAGGAGGCTGAGGTGGGAGGATCACTTGGGCCTAGGAGTTAGAGGCTGCAGTGAGCTATGATCAGGCCTCTGCACTCCAGCCTGGGCAACAGAGACCCTGTCTCCAAAAAGAAAAAAAAAAGAGCCACAGTCTTGCAGGGATGTCTTTGGGATAGGGATAGAAATCACAGTGCAGATCCAGGCTGATATGTGCTACTATGCACGTACTATATGACCTCAGAGAAGGAAATAGCCAACATTAAGGAGGGAGAGAAAGACACTTAAGCGGGATCTTCTTTAAATCAGGGAAGTTGAGACGAATGGCTGGATCTTCTTAAAGGATGAGTTAGGAGTTGGCCAATCCAAAAGGAGGGGAAAAGCCTACTCCAGGCAAAAGGAAGAGAAGACACGAAGGCACCAAGGCCCTGGGGGAATGGGAGAATGGGGCTTTTCCTATGAGTAGAGGGCAAGGGCATCCTGCGGGGGGTCTGAAAAGGGGACTAGGAAGGGAGGTGGAGTGTGGTGGTGAAGGGATTCGCTGTGTACTCTGCTGAGTTTGAAGTTCCTTACATAGGCAGCGGGCACCTCATGAGATTGTTAAACAAGGGGTAGGATAATCAGATCTTTGCTTTACAAAGTGGTCACAGAGCAGAGTTCAGTGGAGACAATTTGTTCTAGGTCCCAAGTGCAACAGAGCTTAATATCTGTTTCCTATCCTGGTCCTCAAATGAGGAATTGCTTCCTTCCTCCCTTCTTCTCCTCCTTTCTTCCACAAACATGGAGTGAGCACTTATCATAAGCCAGGCTTTGAGTTGGGTCCTGGGAATACACAGATGAAAAAATACCACTCCCTGCCTAGAGGAGCTCACAGGCTGGTTACGCTCTTCCCAAATTCCATGCTACAGTAATTCATGGGTCCATTTTACCATCACGAGAAAAAACAAGGACAATACAGTGAGTCTTTAAATAAAATTAAGTATATTCAATATAAAACCTTTCCTCTTTAGTTGAAGTTATATTCTTATATACATTCTTTCCTCAAAAGATGTTGATAACTGTCTCTGCTTATCAGTTAAAAAGAAAAAAGGAGATATTGATAGTAGATGGTAGTTGTCGTTGATTTTGTTTGTTTGGCGTCGACTTCCTTGCTTGGCAAAATGAAAATTAAGCAATCCTTTGTCATATCACAAAAAAGTATGTTGAGTGGTGTTTACTGTTTAAAAATTCCTCTTTCCAAAGGTGGGACTAAGAGTGAGCCTTTCTCATCTAATGAAGAGCACTTTACTCAGGGAACTTGGATTTACCAGACTTGACAAATGCAGGCTTTCATGCAACCTCCTACCCTCCCACCCTCAGAAGGGGGAAAAGAGGAGAGTTCCAGATGTCAAGAGAGTTAGGATTCGCTCTTTTCTGGCTACTGGGGCTCAAGCTGCCAAGATCAGCAAAGTCTGTCCCGACACCCTGTGCAAGGCGGTGCGGGAAGGGGAAGTCCTGCACTGGAACCAGCGCAGGTGCTGGAGGCGTTTGAAACAGTGGAGCCACGGATCAGCTTGAAGAGCTATGACCCTTGAAAGGACAAATACTTCTTGGGCACCGTCAGGCTTAAGTCCACTCCCCACTCCAAGTTCTCTGCATGTGTCCTGGGGGACCAGCCACACTGTGATGAGGCCAAAGCTGCAGACATCCCCCACATGGACATCAAGGTGCTGAAGACACTTGACAAGAATGAGAAGATGGTCAAAGAGCTGGCTAAGAAGTATGACACTTTTTTGGTCGTGGAGTCTCTGCTTAAGCAGATCCCATGAATCCTGGGCCCCGGACTAAATAAAGCTGGAAAGTTCCCTTCCCCGCTGACACACAACGAAAACATGATGGCTAAAATAGAGGAGGCGAAGTCCACAATCAAGCTCCAGGTAAAGAAGGTGCTATGTCTGGCCATGGCTGTTGGGCACGTGAAGATGACAGATGATGAACTGTGTACAACACCCAGCTGACTGTCAGCTTCCTGGTATCGCTGCTCAAGAAGAATTAGCAGAATGTCTGGGCTTTATACCTCTAGAGCACCACTGGGCAAGCCCTGGGGTCTGTATGAAGGCACTTTCTAATAAATCCTAGTGCTATTTAAAAAAAGAAGAAAAGAGAGAGAGAGAGAAAGAGTCGGAGGCCAGCAACCTCCTTTCTAGACGAGGGCTGCTCCTCTTGACAACACGGAGGAGATGGCTGATGTTCCAGGAGTCCACAGGCCCAGGAGACCTGGGCCTCATCTGGTTGGGGGAAGGACAGCAGTTCTATAGAGAGATCTAGCAGGCTTAACAGGAAAAGCTGGTGAAACCAGAACAGGCTGCCTTTGGCTCTGTCTTTGATAGGTAATTGAAGGTAGTCATCAACTTTTATCAAAATTAACCAGGCATTCAGGGTTTTCATGGCCCAGGCCTAAATAACCCACCCACCAATCCCTTCAAATTATGTCCTTTAACCAGTCACATGGCTGCTCTCAACATAGTATTAGCACCTAAACTCAAACTATGACACACTCACCAGACCGCATCATCCTGCTTATAACTTCAAGCTTGTGGGTTTAAACTAATTTAGGAGTCTGTCTGGGGACTAAAGGCAGAAAGTCTTATTATGAAGTAGCAATTTGCTTAGGAAGTAGGATGCAATGCGTGTATGAAATCCAGAGGTTGGGGAACCAATGGTCTCATGGGAGAGTTAAACATGTGAACAATCATTTCTATACAGTACAATAAATGCAGGTACAAAGACACAAAGAACCATAGCGGAGGGGCAGAATGGTGAGTTTCGCATCAGTAGAGATAAGGAGCATCTGATGGAAGTGTTGAAAAGGGGACTAGAAAGGGAGGTTGGAGCCTGATTGTGAAGGGCCAGACCAGGAGTAGGTGCGTAGGAGGCAGAGCTGGGGGAGAGCTGCTGACTGACAGACTGGGGAAGCTGGGAAAGTCTTTCCCAAGGAGCTAACCCCTGAGATGGGTCTCTTGCCTCACCCTCTACTTTAAGGCTCATTCTCTCTTTCCTCTCCCCCTGCCCCACATTTCCTATGCACGCCAGGCCCAGAACATCCTCACAGGCTGCTGCTCTAATTACTTCATCCCATTTTAATTCTGCTGAGCTAGGAGCCTGTGAACTCAAGAGGAAATTCATGCTAAATACCCGACAAATTGAATGTGCTGGCGTTTTAGAAACAGGTCTGACCCTATCTGCCCCTTAATCCTCCCTTCCTCCAGCACTACCCCAACCACGCTCAGCTTGAAAACTTGAGGGTGGGATATGCTGATGGGAAGAGGGGATGGCATTGATGGAGTAAGATGTTGGGTTTGACCGAATCATTTGAGCCATTTCTGGGGGAAGAGAGAAGGACAGAGTGGGGGCTCTCTGATGGGGGTCCTGCCATGGGAGCCTTGTTTGGAATGGATGGAGTCCATCTCTACAGCTCCAAAACACTGTGTGAGTCATAATATTCTTCATTCTTTAAAATATTTACAAATTGGGAGAGACTTCTTATTCCAGACTGTTTATTCATGGAGATGGATGGAATAATCTCTTAAAACAAGGGGATGGCTGTGTTTAAATCAACAGTTCTCAAATTTTTTGATCTCAGGATCCATTATACTCTTAAAAATGATTTTAGTCTCCAAAAGCATTTGTTTATGTGGTGATATCTATCAATATTTATTATAATGAAAACTGAGGCTAGGCGTGGTGGCTCATGCCTATAATCCCAGCCCTCTGGGAGGCCAAGGCATGAAGATTGCTTGAGGCCAGGAGTTGAAGACCAGCCTGGATAGCATAGTGAGACCCCACCTCTACAAAAAAATTTTAAAATTAGCCAGGTGTGGTGGTGAGCACCTGTAGTTTCAGCTGCTCAGGAGACTGAGGCAGGAGTATCACTTGAGCCCAGGAGTTCGAGCCTACAGTGAGCTAGGATCAGGCCACTGCACTCCAGCCTGGGCAACAGAATGAGACCCTGTCTCTAAAAAAAAAAAAAAGAAAAAAGAAAACTGAAAAGTCAAAAGGGTATTTATTAATCCATTTAAAATAACAATAATAAGCCATTATATGTTAACGCAAATAACACATTTTGTTGAAATAAGTACTATATTTTCCCAAAAGGATCATAATGAGATTGGCATGCTTAACATTTTTACAAATCTGTTCGTATTTAGCTTAATAGAAGACACCTGGATTCTCTTATCCATTTCTGCATTTAATCAGTTTCTTTTCTCTTTCTTTCTTTATTTTTTTGTAAGACAGAGCCTCGTCTCACTCTGTTGCCCAGGCTAGAGTGCCGTGGCATCTGCCTAGCTCACAGCAACCTCAAACTCCTGGGCTCAAGTGATCCTCCTGCCTCCGCCTCCTGAGTAGCTGGGACTACAGGTGTGCACCATCACACCTGGCTAATTTTTTCTATTTTTAGTAGAGATGGGGTCTTGCTCTTGCTCAGTCTGGTCTCGAACTCCTGAGCCCAAGTGATCCTCCCATCTCAGCCTCCCAGAGTGCTAGGATTACAGGCAGGTGCCATTGTGCCCAGCCTAATCAGTTTCAATATGTTGTTTTGGTTGAAGTATATGAAGAAAATTTGGCCCTCTAGATTTGTAAAATGAGAAATATTTTCATTTTCAGATTAATTGTGGATTTTTTTTTGATACTACACCAAAACTTGACACACAGTAGTTTGTTAAAGATCAGTTGGGATGTGGAATCTGAAACCATATCAATTCCTATTCTGTTACATTAAAATTCATTGGTCTATTGTGAACTTCAAAGAGATTTTGTACTATCATGCACTGGTCATTTGGACAATATAGATCCGCTGAATTATACAGATCTTCTAAATGTTGATACATTTCATTATTCAATATTTTTAAAATCACATTCATTATATCACTATCAATCTCATCAGAGAAGTTTTTAAGTATTTGGAAGCTTTCAAGTTCATGGTGGCAGATACAAGTGTTCCAAAATTCTAATTTTTCACTTGAAAGCTTGAATTTTATTATTGGCAACAAATACTGTCAGTTGTTTTCCTTGAAGTGACAGGCTCACTTTGTTCATTTTTGGGAAACTATCTGCCAAACACTCAGATCTGAATAATCATAGTTTGTCTCCCAATCATTCCTCCAAGTAAAAATGGTGCTCCATGAAAAAAGAGTCTAGTTCTGCTTGAAATTCAAACAGTTGCAGAAGTGCTTCTTCTGGAGATGCTCATCATGTGTTGGGATGCAGCAGAAGTGCTTTATTTATACTTCCTATTTTGTCAGACAGAATACTTAAAAAACATACTCAAGGGTTGAGATTTAATAGAAATTGATCATTTTTACTGTTTTCTCAAGGACATTCCTAAGTGAACATGCATGGCAGGGAAGAACACAATGACTACTGGTGCAGGTTAGCACTACTGCTTTGATTTGTGCTGAGGTACAGGCTGTTTTACCCACAACTGCTTTTGCATCATCAGGGCAAATGCCACCTAATGAAAAAGGCCCACAATATATCTGATAGTGTTATGAAAACAGTTTTAACCTCTCAGACCCTTGAAAGTATCTTGGGGATCCTCCAGTGTTCCAGGGACCATACTTTGAGAACCACTGCCCTAAGCGACACGTCTGAGTTCCTCTGGGTTTGGCCCCAGGTTCTCTTCTTCTCACTCTCTGCTCTCTTCTTGAATGCACTCATCTACTGCCTTTGAACTACCTCTGAGCAAATGACCCACACATTTATCCTCTCCAAGCCTGACCTCTCTCTGGAGCTCCAGACCATGTATCCAGCTGCCCACTCAATTTTGGCACTTGTCTGTCACAAAGGGACTGCACAGGCAGCATGTCTAAGACATCGCTTGTCATCTTCCATCCATTTACACAAGCCAGAATCCTTGCCATCGTCATGTTCCTTCTCACTTCATATCCAATCAATCATCAAGTCCTGTAAATGTCTCTCTAGTCCATAACTTCTATCTCTCCTAGCACCACCACTGCTGGAGCCAGGCCCCGTTATCTCTCGCTGAATTACCACAACAGTTCCCCTTCAAGCTGTTCTCCTCATTATAGCCAGAGTAATCTTTTCAAAACACAAATCTGATTATGCCAAAACCTTGCTTAAACCTATCAGTGACCTCCCATTACTCTCAAAATGAAGGTCTGAATCTTTAGCACGGTCTGGCTTCCCTATCTAGATCAGATGCTTTATTACAAGTTCTCATAGAATCATGTCTCTTTCCTTCATAACACTCGTCGTGGTTTGTACTTGTATATTCACCAGTAGGATTGGTTGATTCATCTCTCCCTGATAAGATTGTAAGTTCCATGAGAGCAGAGACAGCCACACAGTAAACATTTTATAAATATTTGCTGAGTCAATGATTCAATGAGGCCTAGGACAACTCCTTTTAGAATGGATTAGCCACTGAAAAATAAGTTTTCTGCCCTGGGCCCCTAGGGGAAGACCTGTTTTTATTTTTATTGTCTCATAGCATTTCAAAGAAAAATGTTGCCTTGTCCCAGGCATTCCATCACAGTGTCTTCCTAAGCATGGAGGGACATTTATCTTCTTTTTGACATAGGAGCTCTCTTTGCTCCCCATCACTCATCCTGACAATGGCCCTTGAAGAGGGTTAGCTAGCAATACTGGTTCCTCAGGATTACTAGAGAGGGGACTCCATCTCTCCCTCCCCCTAGGTGCTTGGCTAGGAGGCCCATTTCAGCAAGAAAGAAAAAATATCTCAAGAGAGGAAAGGGAGAAAATAAAGGGAACAAGAGAGAATAAAATACGGCCTTTCCTACAGAAGGAAAGGGAAACCAACTTTTATTAAGCACCTACTGTATGCCAGGCACTTTGAGACTTTTGTTCACTCCTTTAATCTTTTTTTTTTTTTTTGGCATTCCAGTGGGCTTTTAATCTTTACAACAACCCTATGAGGTAGGTATTATTGTCCCATTTGTATGGAGGTGAAAACAACTGAGACCCAGAGAAGTTAAGTAACTTGCCTAAAGCAACACAGTGTAGTATATTAGACCTGTTTACCTTTCCACCCTACAGCTCTCTGAGGGACTGTGTACTAGTCAAAACTTTGCAGCAGGCCATGTTATATACCTGTGGTCCCCAACCCTTGGGGCCATGGACCAGTTCAGGGCCACACAGCAGGAGGTGAGCAGCAGAGGGAATGAAGCTTGATCTGTGTTTACAGCGGCTCCCCATTGCTCGCATCACTGGCTGAGCTCCGCCTCCTGTCTGATTAGCAGCAGCATTCGATCCTCATAGGAGCACAAACCCTACTGTAAACTGTGCATATGAGGGATCTAGGTTGCACTCCTTATGAGAATCTAATGCCTGATGATGTAAGGTGGAGCTGAGGCAGTGATGCTAGCTCTGGGGAGCAGCTGCAAATACATTTTATTGTTAGTAGAGAGGTTTGACTACACAATAAATGTAATGCACTTGAATCATCCTGAAACCATGCCCCCATCCCAGGTCTTCAAAAAATTGTCTTCCATGAAACCAGTCCCTGGTGCCAAAATGGTTGTAGACCACTGTTGTATACCATGTGACATCACCCTCACCCCAATTTCTTAAACCACCATGTGCTTGATCCTTCTCTCTTCTGCCCTAGGTGATTAGACCAGAGGCAGTTTCTGATCTAAGGTCCATCAGTCTGTGGCTGGCTAGTCACCTTGGACTTATGGCCTGGCACAAAAAGACTGATAGGGCCAATAGGATTCCCTCTCTTAGTAACCTTCACCAAAAGCAAAGAGTCCCCCAGCAGGGATCAGGGACTGGAAGAGAAGCAACATGCCCAGTGTGGCTGAATCACACTAAGGGTGAGCAGAGCCTGAGAAGAAAGAGCCATGACCTTCTCGTGGCTTCTCAAGAGCTGCTGAAGAGTTTTGAATCCAGATTCCTCCCCAGCTTCAGCACCTGCCCTTCCCTGAGCGGCCCCACGTGGCTCCTCATGCATTTTGATACTAGTCTCTGTATCTCCTGAGCTAAGTCTAGGTGTCTCTTTTCCCCCAACAGTCACTCTCAAATGGTTACAGAGTGACAGAGTCAGGATTCAAACCCGAGCCTGTCTGACCACACCGCAGAAGGTGAGTCCCCTGAGCAGTGTCAAGGGCCCGATGCCTGGGAATGAGCACAGTCAACTTTGGAGAGAAGCACTCATTTTTTTTTTTATGTTATTAAAAATTTTTTTTTTCAGAGACAGAGTCTTGCTCTGTTGCCCAGATTAGAGTACAGTGGTGTCATCATAGCTCATTGTAACCTGAAACTCCTGGGCTGAAGTGATCCTCCTGCCTCAGTCTCCTGAGTACCTGGGACTACAGGTGTGCCACCACGCCTGGCTAAAGAGGTACCAATTTAAAGGAGAATGTGTGAACAACCATCTCCTCCTGGTTGCTGTGAGGTGGTCAAAAGACTGATCGGCAGCACCTGGCTTTGCTCTGGGAAGCCTTCCTGAGAAGTACAAACCATGCTGTCTAGAAGCTCCCCCACCATGGGCCACAGTTCAGTGTGTGACATCACGTGTGAAGTCACTAGTCATCAGGGACATCACTCAGCTGTGCCATTTCCATAACGGTCCTAGACCTTGGGCAGTTCAGGGTCAGGGACGGCAAAGAGGACAGGGTTTGGAATCAGGCAGACTGGGGTAAAAACCCCTTGCTGACGGTCTGTCCTTGAGAAAGGCCACACTGCTTTCCTGGCTGTTCCTCAGTGTCCTCGTCTGTAAAAATGGGATAATTCCTACCTCACAACAAAGATTGCGAGAGATAAATAGGCAAGACCCTACATTGGAGGAAGTTAGTGTTTAATGGTGCAGAGTTTCAGCTGGGGAAGATGAAAAAGTTCTAGATATGGGTGGTTGTACAACAGTGTGAATGTACTTGATGCCACAGAACTGTACACTTTAAAATGGCTAAAATGGTAAATCTTATGTTATGTATATAACAACCACAAAAAGACCTTACCTTGGGCCTTGCATGTAGCAGGTGCCTTGTAAATGCTGGTTTTCCATCTTTATCACCTGTAGCAGAAGCCACAGAATGGTCAATCCTGATGCCCTTAACCCAAGGCAGCCCTTGGCCTCTCCTTCCTGGCCCTGAGGCATAAGGCCCACCACAGCCCCCTGCCCCAGAGAGCTGGAGACCCATCGGAGCAATGAAGTAAAGACCTGGGGCTGGGTGCGGTGGCTCATGCCTGTTATCCTAGCACTCTGGGAGGCCGAGGCGGGAGGATTGCTCGAGGTCAGGAGTTCGAGACCAGCTTGAGCAAGAGCGAGACCCCATCTCTACTGAAAAATAGAAAGAAATTAGCCGAACAACTAAAAATATATATACAGAAAAAATTAGCTGGGCATGGTGGCGCATGCCTATAGTCCCAGCTACTTGGGAGGCTGAGGCAGAAAGATTGCTTGAGCCCAGGAGTTTGAGGTTGCAGTGAGCTAGGATGACGCCACGGCACTCTAGCCCAGGCAACAGAGCGAGACTCTGTCTCCAAAAAAAAAGACCTGGGAGATCAGGACACCCCTATGAGCTGAGCATTTCCAGGCCAGAAGCTGGAACTGAGGCTGCTGGGGCAGAGGAGAGCTGGGCCCGAGGCTTGACCCGGCCTGGCCCCAGGATGCCAGGCCATGGGGCGATGTCCGGGCTCTGGCTGCTGATGCCCTCTCCCCTGGAGAGAGGAGCACAGTGCAGGCTCCTCATCAGGGAAGAGTGGGTGGTTGAGCTCCATCTCTGCTAGAAATTCCAGAGTCGTCTGGGAGGGCTCCTTTCTCTCCAGCCATCAGTTTTCTGATCACAACACTAGCAGTGCTCATTGCGTGCTGTGTAGAACTGGCCGGTTCCCCCACCTCTTCCTCACAGCAACCCTCCTGCCTTCCCCAAAGCCAGTGCCTGTGTTTATATGATAATGCCATGATAATGGCCGGGAGGTGACTTCAGCTAACTGATTAGGTCCTCTGGAAGTGGCATCTGAGGCACAGGCTTAATTCTCCCTGGCAAGGAGGCAGCCGAGGCCCAGGGCTGGAGCACATGGCGCTGGCTGGGAAATTACATTTTTGGGAAAGCACTGAGGAGGAAAATTGGAAGTATCAGAATTTCCCAGGTTGCTATTCCATGGGGGCCAAACATCATTAACAGCGGCACTAATTAGGATCCAGGAGAGTCAGGCCTGGCTGCCTCGCCTGCCAAGGTGGTCCCTGACAGCAGCCTTGGGAGCCAGCAGGGCAGGGCAGAGCTGCAGGGAAGCCGGGCTCCGCAGCAGCAGGGAGAATTTGGAAGAGGAAAGACTGCAGTGTCACTCAGACACCCGGGAAAGGGGAGCTGGATGGGTTTAGTCGCTGGGTGCCCTCATGTCCAGAAGGCTTGGAACTATGCTAGGAAGGGTGGAAATTAGATTGTTTAATGATTCCTATCTGCCAGGAATTCAGAGTTGTCTGTATTTCTCCACTTCCTCTCTTCCCATTCTCTCTTGTCCTCAGTGCTCCACGGAAAATTCTCTTGTCAATGTCACCAGTGATTTCCATGTTACTCATTTCAGCTGTCATTTCTTGGTCCTCATCTCACTCATCCTAGAAGCAGCATTTGACATAGATGGTCATTTGTTCCTTCTTAACACACTCCCTCCTTGTGGCCTCCCTGACACTCCTCTCTCAGTCCTCCCACTCCGTCTTCTCCTTTGCCAGCTCCTTGTCTTCCCCGCCTCTGGGATGCCCCGGGACTGTCCTCACACCTCCCTTCTTCCTTATCCTTTCTCGCTCCGTAAGTGAACCCACCGTCTCTCTTTAAGGCCAGCTGTGCAGATCAATCCCAGCCACATCTAGCTGCTACTTGCCGTCTCCACATGAATGTTTCCCATAGTCCTCTCAAACTCAGTGGTCCCCAGGGCAATATGGAACTCTACTAGGCCCTGGGCCTTGGCGTCATTCCTGGCTCTTCTCTTTCTTTCAAATCCCCTATCCAACCCCTCAGAAAGTGCCATCAGTTCTACCCTTTCAATTACCTCCAGAATCTGGTCATTTATCTCCAGTCGCACCACTGCCACCCTCTTCAGAGCCACCCCCACCGCTGCTTGTCTGGGCGAGTGCAAAGCCTCTGAATTAGTTACAATACAGATTAGGCTGCAATCTTCGAGTGCCCAAGTACAGTGTTGTACACAAGATAGAAGATGGCTTATTTCTCACACAGGACCTGTGCAGAAGTAGTGCAGGGTCGGCACAGTCACTCCACAATGTCAAAGGCCCTGGCTCCTCATGGCTCACTGGCCTGTCGTCTTCAACAGTTAAATTCCAGCTTGTGGCCTAAAGTGGCTTCTCCAGCTGCCGCCATCATGCCTGCGAGACAGTAGCCTGCGGAAAGGGAAGAAGGAAGCCATGGAAGGAAGGCCCATTCCTTTAAGAACATGACCTGAGAAAGGCAACTGTGAGGTGATGGATACGTCAATCGGTTTGACTGTGGCGATCATTCCACAGTGCACACAAAAATCCAGACATCACAATGTACAGCTGAAATGCCACACACGGTATTTATTTGTCAATGATACCTCAAGAAAAGTGAGGGGGAAACCTCCGGCACAGTGCCTACCTGTGCTGAGCCCTCGAGAACGTGACATGAAAGTTGCAGATGTCACTTCTGCTCCCATCGCATCCTCTGGCATGTTTTCACATGGCTGCACTTGGTTGCAAGGGAGGTTGGGAAATGTAGTCCTTTTTCTGCGCAGCCATGTCCCCAGCTACACTGTGGAAGGAGAGAATGAATTCGGGAGGGAAGCTCTGGCTCTGCCATCGTCTCCTAAGTGGTTTTCCTGCTTCTGCTCTGCCCCCTACAGGTTGTTCTCAACACAGCAGCCGGAACAGTCCTACCAAATCGGAACGCATCACTCTTCTGTGTAGAACCTTCTAATGCCTTTCCCATCTTACTCAGAAAGACATCTAAAATCCTTACCATGGTCTACAAGGCCCTGCATAGTTTGAGCACCAGTTTCTCTCTGATCTCATCTACCTCTCTCCCCGTTGCTCACTCCACTCCAGCCGTGCTAGACTCCTTCCAAAATGCCCCCACCTCAGCGCTTTTGCAGTTGCTGTTCCCTCTGCCTGGGACACTCTTCCCCCAGAGAGCTGCAAGCGTAGCTCCTTTTTCTCCCTTCAGGTATCTGCTCAAATGTCCCCTCCTCAGAGAGGCTTTTCGTGATTCCCATTCCCACCATCCCTAGCCCCCTTACCATACTTCGGTTTTCCAAAGCAATTAATACTACCTGAAATATGTGTTTGCTTACTTTATATTTGTTTCTCCCCTCTAGAACATATGATCTAAGGCCCACATACAGCAAGTGTGCCACGCATGCTTGTCGATGAATGAGCGGATGAAGGTGGCAGTGCATGGGCACAAAGGCAGCAGAATGGGGCGTATTTCTTAGTCCTTTCAGGAGGACCCACTTCTCTTTTTGTCTTTTTTTTATGTAGCGATGGGGTCTCACTATGTTGCCCAGGCTGGTCTTGAACTCCTGGCCTAAAGTGATCTTCCTGCCTTGGCCTCCCAAAATTATGGGATTATGAGCATGAGCCACCACACCCAGCCAAGATCCATTTCTTTTTTCTTTTTTTTTTTAAAGACAGGGCCTCACTCTCTCACCTCAGCTAGAGTGCAGTGGCATCATCACAGCTCACTGCAACCTCAGACTCCTTCCTCAACCTCCCAATTGCTGGGACTGCAGGCATGCACCACCATGCCCAGCTAATTTTTCTATTTTTTGTGAGCCACCACTCCTGGCCAGGACCCATTTTTTGATCTCTGTTGTGGTGTGAGTTTGGAAACAAGAGACTCCTTACTTTCTTGCTTCGGAGAGCTCCTTTCAGTTCAATTTATCAAATATTCATTAGCCATCTAGTGTGTTAGGTATCTAGTATAGTAGATATAAAAGGAGAATAAGCTATAGACCAGTACTGGCCCTCGGGAAACTTGTGGGTTGGTCAGAAGCCTAGATTTTCACCCTCTTTTTTCTTTGCAAGTGTGACCATCCGGTGTTATATAAAAGATCAGGAAAAGAGTGGCTTCTCTCTTTAGGGTGGCACCAGGAGCTGGTGAGGCCTGGGTAGGGAAGGGGGGAGGTTATGAAGAGAGGCTGCCCCATTATAGCTTATAGTTTTTGGTTGTAGTGGGCTTTTTCTCTTACTCCCTATGGAGTAGGGCCTCACTCACTGCTGGTCTGCTTAAGAAACAGTTTGAACAAGTCCTCATTCGGTGAGCAAGGGGGGAAGATGTGGGAGGGATGGCCTGGCCAGAGGGATGGGGGAGCTGGAAGGGAGGGCTGGGTGTGTCAGGGAGCCCCAGCTGGAGGGAAAGGTGGTGGAGAAAAGCTGGGGCTGAGCAGGAGATAAATCACCTGGAAAGATTGCTCCATTATCCTTTCCTGCTCTGGGCAAAATGCAAAAGGTCACGCTTGGTTATTCTCCTCAGACTCCTCCTCACAGGGCCACTTAGACACTGCTCTGACATTTACAGCCGGGGAAGATCAGAGGCCTCTTCTGAGGCCTGGCTCCAGCTTTCCATATTGGGAAGTTTACATTTTTTTTTTCGTTCCCTTCAGATGAGGCTGCTCGATACATCCCCCCTACTCCTTCCTTCTCTT
>RJWJ010011865.1:0-43336 GCA_004363605.1 Indri indri | reverse complement strand
CTTACAACAATATGCTTTCATTCTCCACACCCCGCCTCCAGGTTTTTTGTCAAACATTTATTTCTACATATGTTCTCAACTCAACAAAACATTGTCATTATTTTTACTGTAAGCAGTCCATCATCTTCTAAAGAGTTTTAAAACATTTTTTAAAAGTCTTTTGTATGTACTGACCTATTTACCATTTCTGGTGCTGTTCATTCTTTTGTGTGGATCTATAATTTCCTCCTGGCATCATTTTTCTTCTGCCTGAAGAGCTTCCTTTAACTATTCTTATAATGCTAGTTTGCTGGTAATAAATTCTGAAAGTCTTTATTTCGCCTTCATTTTCAAAAGATGTTTTTGCTGGGTATACAATTTTAAGTGAATAGAGTTTTTTGTTTGGTTTTTATTCTTTCAGCAATTTAACAATGCCCCTCTGCTGTCTTTTGGTTTGCATTGTTTCCGATAAGAATTCTGCTATCATTTTAGAATTAATAGAATTTGGGTAAGATTATAGGTCATGAAATAAAAACTAATTTTATTTTTATATACGAGCCATGAATGAAGATTTACTTTTAGAAAGATATATATATATAAAAGGAACAGATAAGAAAGGGTACCGAAGGACAAATAAAATGTGTGTGTGCTTTATTTAGAAAATTATAAAACTTATGTAAAATAAAAAGATTTTTAAAAAATAAATGGAAAGACAAACTATCTTCATATTAGGATGACTCAATAAAGATTGTTAATTCTCACCCAGTTTATCATTTTAATTCAATTAATCCCAATCAGATTCTTGACAGTTTTTCCCCCCATAATTTAATATTATACAGATTAAAGAAGAACAAAATTCAAAAGATAGCTAAGATAATTTTTAGGAAGAAAAACAGGGGATGGGAGATTTGTCCTATAAAATATTTCAAATTATTATAAAACTATAGTTATTATAACAGTAATTACAATTGTTATAGCAATTGTAGTAGTGCAAAGCAAATAGGTTAACTGAAGAGTTAACTCCCAAACAGACTCTCCATAGAGCAAGATGTATGACAGCTACTGCATTACTGAGTATAGAGGGGAAAGGGTGGATTATTCAGTAAAGAATTCTGGGAACAGCCGGGCGTGGTGGCTCATGCCTGTAATCCTAGCACTCCAGGAGGCCAAGGTAGGCGGATCGCTCAAGGTCAGGAGTTCGAGACCAGCCTGAGCAAGAGTGAGACCCCCATCTCTACTAAAAAGTAGAAAGAAATCATCTGGACAACCAAAAATACATATATACATATAAAAAATTAGCCGGGCATGGTGGCGCATGCCTGTAGTCCCAGCTACTTGGGAGGCTGAGGCAGAAGGATTGTTTGAGCCCAGGAGTTTGAGGTTGCTGTGAGCTAGGCTGACACCACGGCACTCCAGCCTGGGCAACAGAGCAAGACTCTGTCTCAAGAAAAAAAAAAAAAAAGAGGTCTGGGAACACCTGACTATTTATATGGGGGGGTGGGGAATGAATTTAGAGACTTGTTGTACACCATTCACAATCATTTTCGGGTGGATTAAAGACATAAACATAAAAATAGAAATGAAAATGAGGACTGAAAATGTCAACATCCCCTGCAAGCTAAATCTGCATTTAAAAAATGCTTTCAGGTATGAACATGGATAAATATTAAAGTTGGGGAAACACTAATAAGGAAGCTTTATCTCCATAACATTGGGGTAAAGAAATAGTTTTTAATGCATAAAATGCACAAACCATAAGAGAGAAATATAAATTTGATATCAAAATTAAATACTTCAATTACCAGCTAAAAAGATGATGGTTTCCTGGACGATTGGTTGTCACAAATAGGTGACAGAAAGCTTAAAATAGCTTAAGCATGAAAGGGAATTTATTGGTTCGATCCGATGAGCAAGGGGAAGCGTAGACATGGCAGAACCCAAAAATCCTGCCAGGAAGGAGTAGAAGGAGAAAATAGTTAAGTCATGGCTGCATGGGTATTCCAAGAAAGGAAAGGAAAAGGATATTTCTGTCTTGAGTAGATGATAATCCCCAAAGAATGTTGACAGTGGTCCTGTGGAAAGTCATTTTGAAGAGCCCTATCTTCTGATGAGTACACTAGGATAAATCATCTCCAGCCTATAACTTCAGGAAATTAAATGAATATATTGATTTATTAGATAGGCATGTTTGTGTATGATTTATATGAATTTTGTACAGTGATTTAGTTTTTGCATAGCTGAAGTCATAATTTTCTGGGAGTAGTTTCACAAAATTCTCCTAAGGGACTTGAACACAACCCTTTTTCTTAGTACTACCTATGATGGTATTGACATGTTATGGGACCACCCCATCTTCTCTGTTCTCCCAATGATAGTAAAAGGCAAGTTTTGTAAACTTACCAATCTGGGACCTGTCTTCAAGTCAAAATCACATCACGGTGTTCATTTGGGTCATAGAATTCAAGGCCACAGAATTGATTTTTTATTTGGCATATTTTGTCTGAAAATTGAAGAAGTGAAACAATTATTACTAAGGAATAAGCTATATAAATGTGATAGGTATAGTAGACATTTATTTGCTATCCAGCTCACATGTCCCTTCTTTTTGGGAATTTACCCAATTTCCTAATGGGAAACAAATTCAGGAGTGGACCCATTTTCCTTATAGCTCTTTCTACTTACCAGACTGACAGATGAGAAGATAACCCAAATATAGAGAAAGAAATTTTGCTGGGTCTTTGAGGAAAGAGAAACTTCTTTTCCCTTTCCACAGTAACTACTAGAAGATACTGGAATCAATACGGTTATTTGTACCTGAATGAAAAGCTACCACCTGGAAACCATGGAGAAAGCCAGTATCCCAAAAGTTACAATGAAAAGACAGTGTATGAAATGCTGGAGGTAAGGGTCTACCTATGGACTTTTCAGTTGCATGAGCCAATATATTGCTATTGTTGTTATTAACAGAAGTCTTATGGAGTCTCCAGAAAATTGTGTGTAATTTTTGGGAAAAAGTCAAACTTATTTCTTTAATTCTTTTCTCATGGCAAAGAATATCTACTCAATAAATATGATCTTTTAACCATAATACTTTGACACATGTAAATGATACTGTTATTGTAGAACTCAAGCTAATAAATTCTGCATAGAAGGTATCAATTGCTTTTAACTTTCCTGGCCCAAACCATAATTTAATAATATAAATCAAAACCACTTTTTAATCTGAAGTTACATAGAAAAACTTATGATAAACCATTAGCATTTCAGATTAGGATGTACAAGAGTGCTGGCAATTATACTTTTCCACTGCATTAGGAAGGTGTATCAGGATGAGTAGGTAAATAGCACAGAGAAGTGAAGCACTTTGCTCAAACACAAAAAAATTACACATTTTAGCAAGAGTTAGTCGTAAGAATCTTCAGAAAAGTTGCTAGTCTTTCCTCTCTCAGTACAGTTTCAGTTGACTTTAAGCTGGAAAAGCTAAAGGAGACATATGTTTTTAAATTGTTTTGATGTATCTTCAAAGTTATAAAGCAGTCAATGTTAAAATATATTTGGTAGTTTAGCAAAAATATCTTGCTTCAAGGATAATGTTCTCACACTTTATAGCTTTAAGAATGTACTTTACTCATGGGAACTCAAAATGTTATGCTTTGAAAAACCAAAGGGGAAAGTTCAAAAGGTAGTCCATGACTTCTTTTTTTTTAGGTTTAGAAAAAGGATAAGACTGTTTGGATTATGTTGTTCTCTGATTTAGTAAAAAAAATTGCTAATGAATATATGTTAACCTTCAGGTTATCATCATTCTTGCTCAAGATAGATTTATGGTAAAAATAGACTACTGGAATTGTCTTGTTAAATTTTTAAAGATGAGTTTGGATGAGCTGCAAATAACGTCCTCTACCCTTAGGTCAAACGGAATATGTAAACCCAAATTTTTTAGATAAGAATACTTATTATAGTTTCAACTGTCATACTTCCTAAAAAATGATTATCTAAGAATATACAATCTTTTTAATATTTTTATTCTGGATATGTTCTGAATTTGTAACACATGATCATTTTTTAACATGCTCTAAGTAACACACATTCATTTTATTTTCATTTAAAAATTTATAAAACGTACAAAGAGCACGTTTCATCCAGAAATGACCTTTGTTAATGTTTTGATGTATCTTATTTTTTACTTTTTTCTATCTATGTGGATAGTGTGGTTATTAAAAATGGAGATTATGTTGCAGATGTAATTGTTGTTCTTTTCATGGAAATTATGAGCATTTTCCATGTCATTAAATACGTTTTGAGATGCAAAATCTGGATTTTAATAGCTACAAAATATTCTCTCCTAGAAGTTCAACAAACATTTAACCTTCTTAGATCTGCCAGGTATAATAACATAATCTTTTAAGTCATTTCCCTATTGTGTATTTTGCTGGTGTATAAAGTTTTGGAACATAAAAAATGCCATGATAAACATTTCTACACATAAATATTTGATGATAAGTATTATTATTTCCTTAGGATATGTTTTCAGGGTATGCAATGGTTAAGGTGCTTGATGTCCACTGCTAGCTTTATGTCCATAAAAGTTATACTCTTCTATGTAAGTTTTTATTTAAGCATATGCTTACCATAATTGAATATTTTATTTTTTTAAAATCTCTGCTAATTAGTACATACATTATGTTACTTCATCATTATATATGTTACCAGTTCTTTAGGTTTCTTATCCCCATGGCTCCCCACAACAGACGAAAAACTTTGAATATTTTAGCTGTTTGTTCTGGTGTCTAACAACATATTTCTCACTAATATGATTATAATTTTTGTTTGTTTGGTCTACTTTAGGCATTATTTTTGGACTATCCATTGTGGAAGAGGAGGAAACAGCACTCTGATACTGCTCTAATTCCTATCTCCACATCCTGCCATATGTTTATGTCATATTTTAATCATTTTGTGTTTTCCTCCTAGAATCTTCTCACATGGAGTGCTCCTTCCTCCCCTTCCAATCTCAGCAGGCTGCTCTCTAGGCCCACTTTGTGCCTCTCATCCTGGAGCTTCCCTCAGCCTCTCTCTGGTGTCTAATCTTTGTGTCCCAGACCCTGTGCGTTGCTGTTCTTGCTCTGTTCTGATGTGTCGGTGGAGGGATCCCGTAAGTGCAGAGTCTCTCCAGAACTCTGCCTGGACAGCCAGCTCCCTCCGCAGCTCCAGCTCTTCCAGTGGGTATGTCCCAATCTGAGGCTTGTTCCTTCCTGCTACCAGGCAGCACTTGTCTAATTTCTATTTTCCAGAAATGTTTTAAAACATCTGCCGACAGCCCCTCACTCATATTCTTCATGTGGGTTTATAGCTTTCATATTTCTTTATTGCCATTGCAGATGGGGGATAAGGAGAAGAGGAAAATTCATGCTTTCTTAAAACAGAAGCTCTGCTTCATTAACTTCAGTATTTTTGTTGGCTTTAGAAAAACATTATCTAGTTGGTACAAGATCATTAGAGAGAAATTTAAAGATTATGGAAGTACCAAAGTAGTCCATCCTTGCTTTTTTCTCAATATCTATTAAGTCCACACATAGATAAAGTGCTGCAAACCCAGTATGGTCAAAGAGGCGAACATTGCCTGAGGGAGGTGAGAATTAAGATCTAGCTAACAGTGAACGCAGCAGGGAAGGGCTGGGCAAGGCAAACAAGATGTCTTCTGTGGGGCTGGCAGCCTAAAGGCACAGTGTTGCACATAACCTGGGACGGTATGAAGAAAATTAATTCGAAGTCCTTTGTACCTAAGATCCCGACTTCTGTGCTGATCACACATTCAGTGGCAATGTGAAGAAGAGAAAACAATGGGGATAGCATTTGTTTATTCTCTGAACATGCAGCACTCTAGACTCTTTCTGTTAATTGGATCAACCACATCTTATAAAACACATTTTCGTAGGCCATACGTAATAGGCCTTGGCTTCATTCATTGCATTTATTGGCTCTTAATGCTAACATGTAATTTTTTTCACATCAAATAAATAAAATTCACTTTAATTTTTATGACCATATTTCAAGTGGAAATTATCTTCCCAAATGGTCTGTATCTCAAAGTGGCAGATATTTTGTGTTTCACATTTGAACCGCCTGAGATCTCAGGCATAGCACACATTAATCATGACCATTTACTGAGCTGGTTCAGATGTTTGCTCGATACATAGGGCTGGAATCAGAGTGTGCCTTAGGCTAGAAAGAAAATTATTCAAGTTGAGCATATCCATAAACTCTGGCTCAAGCAGTGTATTTTTGGAGTATTAAATGCAATTTTATTCTTAGTTGGAGGGATATAATGCTTAGGATTGAACCTGTTACCTTCCCTGATCTGAGGTCTAGAACACATGGAGACATTCCTCTCTAACAACACATTTGCTAATAAAAACAATCCATGAGGATGTTGAGCCAACATTTCTTGTGGAGGACAGAGTTCTTTGGAATTTACTGAAAATGGAAAACTGATTACATTGGGCACAGAGGACATTTATATTTATAGAAACACTTTAGATAAGACAAGACTTTTAAAAGCCAGGAATCACTTTTAGTTGGTATTTTCATAAAAATATTGTCACTTTTTTTATTTTTAGTAGGCATAAAATGATTGTTATATTGATATTGACAGAAATTAGGTGGTTAATTGGAGATTTTAACCTAAACGGATGAATTACTCTAACATTGGTTTAGAATTTTTCTTTACTATCTGCAGTTCAATTTTGTGGTCTGGCAAAGGCCCAACAGTCATTTATCTAGTATGCATACCTTTCCACAGCTGGATTTTCAAATATGATTATAAAGTTCATGTGACAGAACTATTCTGAAAATAAATATGTCAGCGGGCTTTGCTTTATTTTATGCCTTTATTCTGGATGTAATATAACTTCGTACAAACACAGACTACAATTTAAGACATTTTGCCAGAGCTATTCAAGTATAGCATCGTTTGAGATTATGGAAGGTGATATAGAAACACCTGGGTTGAGTATTTATATCTCAGCCTTAAACCCTAAAAGCCTCGTGGTTTTATAGTCCTTTCGGGGAAAGACAGGAACTACATTAACACTTGTTAGTGTAACACTTAATGCACTGCTGAGAAAGACTAGTGAAAAATTTGAAAATTATGCAAATAAAGAAGGTAGGATTAAAAAGGATTAGCGTTTGATCAGTGTTTATAGGTTTAGGGATGTATTTTTCAGGAATATATCTTTTATTTGGGGGGCTTTGGGAGCATGATGAGAGGATTCATCGGAATAAATTCTAAATCGTATATGTAAATGAGTACCATTGTTTGTAGTATTATAATATTTAATGGGATGTACTTATGAGTCCCAGCAAGTGGTGAAACAATAATCAATAAGGTATTAATTAATCCATAGAGTAACCATGTCTGGCAGGTATTATAATAAGATAATTCTAGTAGGTTATCCAAATGGTGATCAATGCTATGAAGAAAATTACTGGGTTAATGTGACAGGGAGTTATTACTAGTGTAGGCATCTATACCTTGTATGGCCAAAAATGGACTCTCTGAAGATATGAAATTTGAACTGACATCTAAATGATGGATATTTCTTGTCTCTCAGAGAAGTTTTATTGGCTTCGAGGTAAGGCAGCTAATTTGGAGCATGAGACAGCAGAAGATCGCACGAGATTCCCCATCCATGTTGCACTGGGAGACATGAAAGCACCAGATTCTCGGGAAGATGGACACTAGGAGGAAGTACAGAGTTCCAGAAAAGGAGGTAAAAATATGTCAAAGACAGATATTGCATGTTGAAAAATGTTACTTAGGTAGAGAAAATGAACACAATGTGGTCCAGTGTATATTGCAGGCTTTAAAATGTTCGTACCATTGACACTTGGGATGCTAGCACAAGAAATATTCTGAATAAAGGAAATAACTAGATACACAGAGATATGCATTGCAGACCAATCGAAAGAAGAGGAATGAAGGAAACAAGGGAATTGTAGCCATTCAAACCATGTTTATAAAGAATTCGTAATCGTGTAGGGTAATCACTATAGCATTAAGGGCAAAAGCTAGACTTGAAAACTTTATATAGAGTAACATGGTGAACGTCTATAAATACATACCAACAGGATACTCTGGGACATGAGAATGTGGGTTTCCTTTTTCTTTAAAATATTTTCATATTTTTCTCTTTTATAAAATTAACCCATATTACTTTTCTTTGATATAACATATTTTACTGACTAAAAATTATCTGAACCAAATTCGGATATATTTGTTGATGTATCAAACATTTTGATTAGTTGATAATGATAAAATAGCTTATTTTATGTTTTTTTTTTTTTTTTTTTTTTTTTTTGAGACAGAGTCTCACTCTGTTGCCCTGGCTAGAGTGAGTGCCATGGCGTCGGCCTAGCTCACAGCAACCTCAAACTCCTGGGCTCAAGCGATCCTACTGCCTCAGCCTCCAGAGTCGCTGGGACTACAGGCATGCGCCACCATGCCTGGCTAATTTTTTCTATATATTTTTACTTGTCCAGATCATTTCTTTCTATTTTTAGTAGAATGGGGTCTTGCTCTTACTCAGGCTGGTCTTGAACTCCTGAGCTCAAACAATCCGCCTGCCTCGGCCTCCCAGAGTGCTAGGATTACAAGTGTGAGCCACCGCACCCGGCCAAAATAGCTTATTTTAAAATGATAAGATCATAGTGACATTTGTAGAAAGTACAGAAAAAATAAAAAGACAGGTGCAACTGTCATTTATAATCTCACTGAGGTATTAATATTTTTGTTATTTGCTCATATTTTCTCACATTCTTTTTCTATGTATTCTTATATATACACATGCACATGCATACATACATAAAATTTTGATTCCCAATTTTTAATTCTGCATTAATTTCATATCATGAAAAAAATTTTTTTTTTGGAGACAGGGTCTCACTCTGTCACCTGTGCTAGAGTGCCGTGGCATCAGCCTAGCTCACAGCAACCTCAGACTCCTGGGCTCAAACAATCCTCCTGCCTCAGCCTCCTGAGTAGCTGGGATTACAGGCACGTGCCACCACACCTGGCTAATTTTTCTATTTTTAGTAGAGACGCTCTTATTCAGGCTGGTCTCAAACTCCTGAGCTCAAGTGATCCTCCCGCCTCAGCTTCCCAGAGTGCTAGGCGTGAGCCACTGCGCACTGCCAAAAAATTCTTCATAAACATTTTAATTGCTACAAAATATTTTATGGTACAAACATGGCACAATTTGTTTCCTCTCTTTTAGTCCTTTATGTTGTTTCCAATTTTTTGATAATATAAATAATATTGAGATTAACATATTTTCAGATAACTTTTTGTCTACTTTTAAAAAACATTTCCCAAGGGAATTATTAATGACTTTCTAATCGCCAAACCCATTTACTCTTTGTCAGCTGTCATCCTCCATGTCATGAGCTGTTTCACCACTGTCTGCTACCTCGTCTTCCTTCTCATAGCCTTCTCCTCCCGTGGCTTTTGTGAAACAGTGCTCTCCTGGTTTTCCCTCTGGTCTTCTATTTTTCTCAGTTTCCTATGGCTTCTTTCCCTTTCACTCTCCTAACCTGGTGTCCCTGCTATTGGGATTTCCAACTTTTTAAAAATTCTTGCTTGATTATCTCACTCAGTCCTAAGCTTTTATGCATCTATGAAGGTTGCTACTAAATCTTTTCCTTGAGTTCTGAACTCTTTCCCATCCTCTGGATTCATGTTTCTCTTTGCTGCAAATCCATTCCAAATTTGAAATCTTTACCATGGAAAGCAAATTTTCCATTCAATCAACCTTTTCCCCTGTTGTATTTCCCTCTTTTGGTTGGGAAGTGGTTGGCAAGAATCAAAGTGTGGCCCTCCAGATCTAAGGTTGTACACTGAAGTACACCAAGTGTTTTTGTTTTAAAAGTTAAATATAATATTCTACTTAATAAAATAACCTTTCTTGATTTAACATAAAAATTAATGCTTTGCATATAAGTGAGTTTATCCAATGCTTCAGGAAAAAGGCCCACATTTATTTCATGGCATAGGACTACACACCTTCAGAACATAAAAACTCTAGGTTAGAATCATAGAACCGAATGGCTACTCCAGAAATCATAGCGTTATTATTCATAATAAGTTCCAGTACAAACAAAAAAGACAAGGCCACAATTAAAAGGGAATTGCTATTATAGTTTACACATCTCATGAAATCTGCTTTCATCTTTTCTTACTATTGAATATATTATGAACTTTCTATGTAGATTCAACAAATCGACTACTTAAATATGTCTAGGCTACCAGTAAACCTTCCTGAATGAATAACAGATGAACAACTGAATATAAATGAAAACAGATGGCCTTGAAGAAGAGGATCCAGAATTGTCATCAACCCTTCACCATCACTACATGTTTTCTCTAACAAGCTCATATGCCCACAGCACATTGCCAGAGTTTATTGACTTCTTGCAAAATTTCTGTATGAAATTATGATTATGATCTCATGCAGTTCAGGATTGCTTACTAAAGAGCACACCTCCCCAGGATGCCATTCCCCAAAGGGACTGGTGCCCCCAAAAGCACTGGGGGAGGGAGGCACACAGATGCATTCTAGGACATTCCTACCCTAAAACCTGCTTTATGCTCTCAGAATTTTCCAAAATGTCACTCCTTCCAAATCTGAGAATCTGGATTCACTCCCTGATACATAGACACAAGACAAACAGAATTTGGTATTTAGATACCAAACATCAACCTTCTATTTGGTACCTAGATTCTTGTGCCTTTAAAATTTATATTTGTTGATTTCCCCTATTGAGATGTCAATATTTCTGTGCATATACACACACACTTGCACAATAACTGCTTTGATGATATATAAGGAAAGAAGCATAGTATAATTCTTGTAAAACATAAAACAATGATTTCTGCTCATGAGGCATTTGTTTTAGATTTAATATGTTTAAATGGCTGTATAAAATATGTTTTAAGACGTGACGACAAGTTGAATACTAAACAACTGAATGTGGCTGCTAGGACTAAGGTATATTACTAACCATCCTCACTGGACAAATCCTAGAAGAAGGTAGAAAATTTATTTCATAACTAGTTTCTGCACACACCCATATTGATTTAACCACTTAATTAACCTCATAAGTCTACAGCTCTACTTCCACCTATATCTTTTTTTCTGATTCCTTTTCTGACAAAAACTGTTGATACTCACAGATTAGGAGAGAAGAAAGATATGTTCCGATACACATGGAAAGAGCTGGCAGAACACACACAAATCAGGGAGTGGTGAAGGTGTAATGAGGTTGTGAGAAGCGTTAGTAATATTTCTTTACATAGAAGAAGGTATACAAGTGTTAAAACACATACTTTTTATAACTGCTAAAATTATGATTCATTTTGATAGAAAAATTTTCTGCTGAAAATGTAATCTCAGGCAATTGTTCACCAAGCACAATCATAGTAACTACCTTATCTGTGCTTTTTATGTATTTATTTGTCTGACTGTGCTAGTTATTTTAATCATTGATTAGTCACTCTATATAATGTATCACGACATGTGACTTGAATAAAAGCAAGTTGTTACACTGTAGTACCAAAAAGTGTTTGAAAATTCAGAGTGCTCACCTCTGCTTTGATAATGACATCCAGCTTCCTCTTTTTTATGCCATTGCTAGCGGTGTAGCTCAGTGGGTTTTCAACAAAGTTACTTAAGTTTATGTCTCATATAGCAATATGTTATAATTGCATAAAGTCTTAAAGCACAAGAGTTCTTTGAAAAATCATCAATGAATTTAAAAGCAGTAGTTTTAAAACTGTGTATATCTGGAAGTGCCCTTAATTCTGAAGGAATGAGCAGTATTGACATAAGTTCCCGCTGGTCTCTTCCTCGTCCGGTCTGTCTGGTCTCCTCTCCTCCTCTCGTCTCGTCTCCTCTTCCGGTCCGTTCTCCTCTTCCTCCTCCGGTCCAGTATGGTCTTGTCTCCTCTATCTCCTCTCGTCTCGACTCCTCTTCCGGTTTGGTCTCCTCTTCCGGTCTGGTCTCCTCTTCCGGTCTGGTCTCCTCTTCCGGTCTGGTCTCCTCTTCCTCGCCCAGTCTCCTCTGCTCTTCCTCTTCCGGTCTTGTCTCCTCTTCCTGGTCTGGTCTGATCTCCTCTTCCGGTCTGGTCTCCTCTTCCTCGTCAGGATAATAATAATAATAAAAAAAGTAACGGCTGGACGCGGTGGCTCACGCCTGTAACCCTAGCACCCTGGGAGGCCGAGGCAGGTAGATCTTTTGACCTCAGGAGTTCGAGACCAGCCTGAGCAAGAGCGAAACCCCGTCTCTACTAAAAAAATATAAAGAAATTAGCTGGACAACTAAAAATATATAGAAAAAATTAGCTGGGCTTGGTAGCGCATGCCTGTAGCCCCAGCTACTCGTGAGGCTGAGGCAGAAGGATCGCTTGAGCCCAGGAGTTTGAGGTTGCTGTGAGCTAGGCTGACGCCACAGCACTCTAGCCTGGGCGACAGAGTGAGACTCTGACCCCCCCCCCCAAAAAAAAAAAAAAATAAATAAAAAATAACATAAGCTCCTGGCTTTTTTTAAAGAGTAAAATTTACCTTATTTTTTCTCAGTTTAAAATGTAATAAATAGTTTCATTTCCTAAAGAAACTGCCTTTAATATAAAATTTCTTCTAGGCTTTTTTGTTTTTGTTTTTGATGCATTTTTACATAGCCATGACTCTACATACAGTTTATATCTTATAAACTTAGAATTAAACATAAGTTTTTTCCTATAATACTATAAAATGTTATACATATAAATTAAAAATCCATCATTGACTGTGCCATAATTACCTTTGTTAATCCTGTAATGTTGCACAATTAAGTTTGCTTTATTAAAGTGCTGTAGTCTTTTCCTCCACCTCTCCTCCCCCATCCACAGCTGCCCACACAACCATGGCAGTTCCGACGTGAGTCGGCACCGGTGTCCCAAGGGACAATTGAGCTGGGGATCTCAGGAATGGCTGCTTACCCTCTGTTAAAGACCTGCAGTGGACCCAGGGGTGCTCAGACTGCGAGCTCCCTGCCTGCCAGCCCTCCCTGCTGCCACCTGCCTGGCTGCTCCAGCAGAGCAGAGCAAAGCCCTCCGTGGAGGATGGTAGGTCTGCTTAAGCACTCCACAGGCACCTTGGGACCAGCCTGCTCCTCTCTGGCGTGTTCAGGGATTGAACTTGGGGGATCAGAGTACAGGCCCACAGCCAGATCTCGTCCCCCAGGACTCAATCCTGTTGCTCGGGGCCACGGAGAAGAGATGTGTAACTAATCTTGGGAGGCAAGGGACTAAACTAAAGGGGAGTGTGGTGTGGGTCTGAACTGCGACACGCTCATGGAACGCCCCCCGCAGGAAGCCATGATTTCAGTCTGGGGTGGGATCCTGGGCAGGGAAGAGGTCATCAAAATTTTCTATGCTTTCCTACTCTATCCCGTCGTTCCTTGAGGTAGATACCAGACTGCCTACTCTATTATGAATTAGTTACATCGTTGAGAGTCCCCCTAAAATTAAAAAGTACTGATGTCTCAAGGTAAGCACAGCATTCCTTGGCAGTAAGTGTTTAAGGACCCTTCTTTTCCAGGACAGTTTGTCTGCCTTCAACCACGTCAACATCTAGCCCCCTGAGTGCTGTGTAAGTATATGGGCCTCACTGAGTAACTGCTCAGATCTATTTGTAAGTGGGAATATATATTATTATTTACTATTTATAGGCAACACATTAGACATTTTTAGGGAGATAGAAATATTGATCCTGTTATCAAAAAGTCTAAAGTTAAGACACTAATTTTCAAATAAATATTCGATGTTATGTTTATGTTAAAGTTCATTTTTATATATTTCTCTGGGAAGTGAGCCTAATTCATGTCTTTAAAATCTTCTTTAATATAAATAAAAGGCACGATTAACATTTCTGAAACTCTTGTTGTTTCAGCAGATCTACCCAAAGGTCCATATTATTTAATCTTTAGAAACTCTATTGTTAAGCAGAAGTTAGTGAGGTGACTAATTGAATGGATTTGGGGATGGGAATTTTTTAGCTGAATTCTTAGCTCTACTATGTATACTATTTTGGCAAACCTGGACAAATAATTTCCCTAAGCCTCAGTCTTCTCACTTACAAAATGGAGATAACACTATCTCATTTGTGTGGTTGTATGAGGATTAGATGAACTCATACATCTGAAATGAGTGGTATACATGCTGGCACATGAGCGTGTGTGTGTTTGTGTGTGTGTACACACATGTACTCCCTCCTCCGTATTTTCTGCTTTCTGTCTACCCCCTTATCCGTATCCTATCCCTGCCAGCTATTCAAGCCATGTAGGGAAAGGACAGAAAGAACTGTCCTGTAAATCATTCTCTTGTATTTCTCCAAAGCCTCAAACCTTCAGAGAATTTAGACTGTTTGAAGGAAGCAGGAAAGGATGGCATGTCATTTGAAAACAGAGATAGAGTGCCTTGAAAAAACATAAAGAACGGATGTTCCTCCAGAGCACACGGAGGGTTCCCACAACTGAGGGAGAGAAGGAGGTGGGCGTGTGGTCCTGAGGGCAGTAGTGACTGCTGTGCTTCTTAGTGGCAGTGCCTGAGAAGCAGCAGGACCCCCAAGAGGAGGCAAGGCAGGGCCTCTGGCAAGGAGCCTTTGGCAGTCTCAGAGTTGCCGATTCTTTCACCGAACAGCAATGACTGCCCAAGCTGATAAGGTCATGGGATAACTGGCATAATTGCAAGGATGGCTGCAGACAACCAGAAAGCCCCTGGTGGTATTTATGTGACCCAGACCCAGAGCACGACTCTGGGTCAGGCAGGGAGAGACTCTAAGAAGGACTGAGTCTCACAGTTGCCCCCTGGGACAGGGCTTGAAAATGGAAATTAACTTAATTATGAAAAAAAGAAAGTTGAGGTACATCTGAACTTATGAATTGAGATTCACATCCAATATCTACTCAAAAAGTGGCAATTATTTGGCTACTATGGATATGGAAGTGAAGGAGCTCAGGAGATTTCACCCCAAAATATGACTCCTTGGTACAAAGAGTATTTTAAATTAAAGGCAGTTAAAGATCAGCAGACTTTGGAAGGGGCTTTCCCTCTATCTGTATAAACCATATGGAGCCAAGAAAAAGAGCAAGGGACTTCCCTTCTGCTCCCTGTTATCTTGATACATTCCGGGAAAGAGGATCAAGGATGCAACCAGACCAGACCCAAGTCATTTTGAACATAATACCTGTCTCTCAGGTTAATTTACAAGTCAATGAATGTTCCTTCCATCCGTTCATCCTCCCAAGTATCTACTCATCTTCCCTAGCAACCATTTACTGTCCTTAAACAGAACTACCTATACTCCTCATCTCCTCCTCACCTCTAAAAGGAGGGTATATACATTTCTGGACCCCACTGGGTTACTGAGTAATGACTCTGTGATTCTCCCCTTGCACATGGCAAATAAACTTCTTTCTCTTCTTAATCTGCCTTATTTATGAGTTAATCTTTCAGCCAACTTTTTTGGGGAAAGAGGAATTTCTCCTCCTCCCACAGAAGAAAGTAGAACATGGATATGAATAGCTCTCTCATAAATTTCTCTCTCTCCAGGTGACATCTTTTTAATATTTCCTGCCTACTTATGGATCTTACTTGATCAGTTATATCTAATTTTAAGAATTTTGAATCTGTCCTTTTCACTGGCATTTGCCTTCAAACATACTAAAAGTCCCTTTTATCCTTAAACCACCACCACCAATTTCTCTTGATCCAACCATTACATCAAGTTCCTGTGTCCTTCCTTTTCTTTATCACATTTCTTAAGAGGGCAGTCACACTTGAGGTGTCTGCTTTCATAATTCCCATGAACTCTCCGATTGATTACAGCTTGGTTTATTTTCTCACCATTGAGGGAAACTATTTTCACTAGGAAGACAATGGCCTCTTCCAGGCCAAATCCAACATTTTTTATTCTGTCTCCTATTTAACCTCTGAATAGCATTTGACACTGTATGCCACTCCTGTGTCAAGATTTGTTTTTTAAATTCAGCATTGTACAAGGATGTTTTTAAAACTCTCTTTAAGGGAATATTGCTGGAAGTGGAAGTCGCATTACCCCTCCTTCTTGAGCCCTGTTCCAATGTTTTGTATTCCACACTTTAAGGTAATGCCCCATTTGTGTGCTACTATGTTTCTGAGTAAAGACTTGGTGTGTCATTCTTCATTTCTTTCTTTTTTTCAACTCTCAAATCCAAGAGAATGCCAAATTCTGTAGATTCTACATAAGAAATAGTTCTTAGCTATTCTTATGTGTGTTTTTTTATTTTTATTTATTTTTTTGAGATAGGTCTCATTCTGTCACCCAGGCTAGAGTGCAGTGGCATCATCACAGTTCACAGCAACCTCAAACTCCTGGGATCAAGTGATCCTCTTGCCTCAGCCTCCCAAGTAGCTGGGACTACAGGCATGTGCTACTATGCCCGGCTAATTTTTCTATTTTTTGTAGCAACGGGGTCTCTCTCTTGTTCAGGCTGGTCTTGAACTCCTTTCCTCAAGTGATCCTCCCACCTCGGCCTCCCAAAGTGCTAGGATTACAGGCGTGAGCCACTGTGCCTGGCCTCTTAGCCATTCTTCTTTCTCCCAGCTTCTACCATAATAGGAAGCTCTCATTTTTCTCTCTGTTAGAATATTTAATAATCCCTAGCTAATTTTCCTGTCACTAGTATCTTATACTCTAGGCATGTCTCACACTGTACACCAAAGCCAATGATATGGATATCTCTTCTGTAAAGTTCTCTATCATCTCTCTGTTGCCCCCAGGATGAAGTCTGAACACCTTAGTGCAGTATGGCACAGGATGGTCCCTGGATCCAGAGAATCAACATCTCCTGGGAATTTGTTAGCAAAGCAAAACCTATGCCAGAGTACTGAAACCAAAATACTTTAGTACAGTGATCTGTGATTTATTAATAATAAGCCCTCCAGGTGATTCTGATTCACACTAAAGGTGGAGAACCTTGGCCTCAGCTGGTTAGGAGAAGAGCCTTTCTGTTCTGGCTGCTGCTAGACTTTGCAGCTTCTCCTGCATTTGCATTTTTCATGCACCTTGTGCTCCTTTCTCATTGACTGTCTTTTCTTACAAATGCCAGACTTTAGGACTGTTCTTCCAGACTGGAATGCCACACCTGCATTTTTATTTTTTTCCTGGAAAATTACTAGTAATGTTATATCTTCACTATCCATCTCAAATGCTGTGAGAATTCTGCCCTTCTCAAGAAACATACTTGCTCTGTGCTCCATGGGCATTTTGTTCATATCCCTAGAACAGTATTTCCCATGTTACGTTTTAATTTCTTTCTGTATACAATATTTCCCTCCCAAGACTATGAATTCCTCAAATATAGAGACTAGGTCTCATTCATCTTTGTACCCCTAGTGACCTAGCTTGCTGTTTTTCTCTTCTTGTGTTTTTGCTTCCTTTTTAGGCACATGATTTAAAAGAGTAGAAAAACATTTTTGAAATGAAGTATTTCAACTCAGCACCAAGATGGTAATCGAGAAGATTGGCAACTACGAGCTTTGTAAAGGTCTTTTTGCATATCAGAGCAACGAGTCTTCTGTTGCTCTTCTGTCCACCTGTGTACATTAAATGGCCATAATTACTGGAGAGACAGACCGATTCCTCTCATGCACTTACCATATGTTATTTCTATTCTACTTTATCCATGTGTCCCCATAGGCCCCTTTATACAACTTCCTATGTGACCACGAGATTCTGACAACAAGGACATAATGTTTCCCAGGTGATTTCTCTCTATTGTTCAGAAATCCTATTGCCTTAGGTACAATTATTTCAATCCCTTTTCCTGATTCTTTTTTTTTTTTTTTTTTAAATCTGATTGCCATTCACTGATACAGGAACACTGTGTGGTGAAGAGAAGAAGGAACCTCAGGGTTTGGACCCCGTTTGATAGTCTCTTGCACTAAAATATGGCCCTCTCCCCTTTTCATATTTAATTCATTAATATGGACATTAAAAAAGAGGTAATTTTATCCAGGTGTGAAAATACATTAGTTTAGAAAACATGGGAGCTGATGTTTGCAGACTTGAGGTAGCTTTGCTATTACTATGGACTTACTACAGATGTCTTCATGTTCCCAGAGCTTGATGTTAAACTGTTTAGTAAATAACTACATCAAAGCACCAAATGTAATTCATTCTCTTAAAAGCTTAATGCAGTTTCAACGGATAATTGTACATGTACAGAGAGAATCACGTGCCTTGTTTCAGGGAAATGAAATTAAAGAGTTAAGTCAAAACAGATGATTTTAATTACCAATAAAGCAGGTTAGAACTTTTTAAAATTAATATCTAGTGAAACAAGATCAACTAATAATTTGTAAATGACCTTTTAATTTCATCATTGAGTATTCAATATTCCTTGATTCCATCCACAGATTTATTTTGCCATATGTAGAAAACCACTTCTGCAAAATCCAGAAGCCCAGTGACTTCTTAACGTGATTTTCATTGTCATTGAAAGGGACAGATTTTTGACAAACTCAGTGTTAGCTCTGAACTGTTACAGCAGTTTATTTTCCAACAGCAAGTAATTCCAACTCAACACAATGGTTGATGGGAACATCTAGTTCATGAGCTAAATGTAAACCCCTAACTGTTACATTTGCTTCATGGAGAGAAGGCTCAGGGTCAACCTGTAGCCGTTTCTTACAGCAAAGAAACAGAATTCTTGCCATACTTTGAACTCCCAGATAAGCAAGAGACATAAAATTGATGTGTTTCTGATGTTCCACTTCAAGACAGTAACAATGGAGCTATTCTTAAAGAAGTACATAAAGCTTAAGCTTTTGGAGCCAAAGTCTCTATGAAGAGGATACATTTGGAGACCAGTTGTTCAAGGTGCTGATGTGCTGTCCATATGTCTCATCTGCTGTCCTGGGCCACTGAGGCCATATAATACAACAGTTTTTCCTCTGCAGGCTTTATGTAATCCTTTTCCTTTCTGTGTCAAAGGCAGACGAGACATCACCCTACAACAAGGCTCTGCACTTGAACATTTTAGCCTCAAGGGCCAGAGTTGTTAATCAGCTATCATAAATTTGCCTTCTCTTATAATCATTCTGAGGCAGGAGAATAATCAGCATCATTCTGTATCTTAGAACATAGAGGAAGGGATTAGGCTGATTGTAAAACTGCCTGTGTGGGAAGGAAAGAGTATAGCAATTTGCTTCCTACCAGAGAAGCCCTCAGAAGCAGAATTTATCCTGGTATCATGATTGTCTTTTCCAGCATTGAAAAGAGGTATTCAAATACAATGATAAAGAAAATCAACAACAGAATCCTATTCCAGATTGTTTTTTCCTACTTGTCTTCAGAGAGGGCTGCTCTCCCTGAGCACCCTGGAGGATGCTGGCTGTGCCTTGGAGAAAGGCAGTGATGTGTGGAGGGTGTGCTTTGTCTCCTGTGCTGTGGGGCGTGTGTGAATGTGCTAATGGACAGCCTTTTTGATTTCATCACCTACCCTGCAACTCTTGTAAGTTAGCCCAGGACACCAGGTGGACGATAAGAAACCTGCTTGTCATCTTGCTTGCCCTGACTGCCACCATGCACCTGAATGGCCAAGGTGCTGTCAGATGCTCTGCACAATGACAGAGAATTCACAGACCCCCCCCCCACCCCGCTCTGAAGGGACTCAATAACCACACCTCTCCACAATGCAGACCTGTTGGCGAGTGTTCACTGATAAGAAGCCTGGAGTTAAAATTAAGAAATTTGGTTGCCATTAAAAATTATAAATCAGTGAGAGTGACCAGAAAAAAACAAGACCCAAATATTGAGGTGTGTGTGTGTGTGTGTGTGTATGTGTGTGTGTGTGTGTGTGTGTGTGCGTGTGTGTGTGTGTTTCAGGATAGGAAGTTACTCAAAGAAGTACTTATTCCTCTCCTGCATAGCTGGTCAAAGACTTTTGGGTTGATTCTGATTGACTTTGACTAATTCTTGCTATGATTTCAGGCTGATAATGCTGGTGACTTAGATGAATGAAAAAGTGCTTGCATGTTTAGCACTTATAGCCAGTTGTGGCTTTCACTTATTCATTCATTTATTCATCCAACACATATTTATTAATTGTCAGCTATATTCTAGGCACTTTGGCTGGCACCTGGGATACTCTTTCAACAAAACCTGAGTGTGAACTAAAATAAAATCTTAATCCCCCCAGCTGACTGAATGGACCCCTTCTTGGCCAAGGGGACCCCACGAATTCCCTAAAGCTGAGTTGCTGGCCACGAGAAGGGAGGTCAGACATGCCTCTTCATGCCTCCTGCCCTTCCTGGAGATATTCTTTGTAACTCATTAACAGGCCTAAGGCTATGGAAGACAAAGCTTAAACCACACCTGCGGGTCCTCACTTTACTTAACAAATCACTTGAGTCTGGGTATACGTCCACTGGCCTGTCCATAGTTAGCAGACTTCCTTTTCTCAAAACATCCCAAGCTTGTAGGCAAAGTTTCACTTCTTTAACCAATTATTAATACAAATCAAAGAATCTTTAAACTTACCTATAACCTATAATTCCCGCTTGAGATGTCCCATCTTTTTGGGCCAAACCAATGTATGCCTTCCATGTGTTAATTTGCCACTTTTGTGTAATTCCTGTCTCCCTGAAATGTGTAAAACCAACCACAGGGAGGCCACTTGCTCAAGGCTTTTAGGGCGTGGCTGCAGACCATGGCCACTCGTATTCAGCTCAGAATAAACCTCTTTAAATTATTTTACAGAGTTTGAGTTCTTTTCCGTTAACATTGTCGGGATGGCAGCCTGCCTCGGTTCTTGGTGTGCTCTTGGCCGAAGAATGACCAGACACACCAAAGTGTCAAGTCCAGACTGCCATCCTGGTTTTTTGCTTAGAAAAATCACCAGCAGGGCCAATGCCATGGAGTAAACTGAGGCAGGAAGTAGTTTCACACGAGCAGCTCTTTATTGTAGAATAAAGCAAGTCTGTCTCCTCGAGTGGAGCGAGACAGACCGACTGGCCAACTGACCAATGGACTGACTGACTGACTCACTCACTCACTCACTCACCCACTCTCTCTGAATACTTGGATTGTTTCCTTTTATTAGCCAGTCTGGGGCAGGGCTTTTGGGAGGGAGGTGTGCGATGTTATCAAATGATCAACAGGTGTCCTCAAAATTCCATCTGCGTATACAAGCTCCCTCTCCTGAAAGCCCACCTAGGGGGGTGAACCACAATGCAGATTCAAGCTACAGGCATAATTACCCTTAGGTTACTCTAGGTCACTTTCTAAATCCTCTCATGCCTGGGCTGGGAAATTCCCAATTGATAAAGCATTTCTTCCTTCCCCAGGTGTAGCAGTTGCTCAGGATAGGATTAAGGGTGGGGCAACATCAAAACGGAGCACCGGCCCTTATCCTTCTTCCCAGGTGGAGCGAATGCTCAAGACGGCACCAAAGCAGGGCACCCTTATCCCTAGGAGCGCTGGAGAGCCTCACTATTTACCTAACAACAAGAGCATTATTTTGATAATCACTTTGTGATGGTTGTGGAAGAGAAAGGAAAACTTCCCCTTTTCCCTCTAAAGTTTTACTGGAAGATCAACTCACAATAACGCAGATTAATAAGAGGAAGAGATTACAAATTTATTTACCATGTGCATGAGGAGACTCACAGAGTGATCACCTAATATCCCAGTGGAGTCTAGAAGTTTATATACCCTCATTGCAGAGGGGAAAGGGAGATGGGAATATAGGTAATTCTGTTTAGGGGCAATAAATGGTTGCTAGGGAGGATGAATAGATACTTGGGAGAATGAAAGGATGGGGGAAACAGATTCATAAATGATTCTCTTTGGAAATTAAATTAACCTGAGAGACAGGATCATCTTTAACATGAGTTGGGCCAGGCCCAGATGCTTTCTTGATCTTCTTTCCTGTAATCTATTGAGATAACAGGGAGGGGAAGGAAAGGCAATTGTTCTTTTGATGGGTTCATCTGGTCTTTATGCAGATAGAGGGAAAGCTCCTTCCAACTCCTGTCGATCTCTAAGGGCCTTTAATTCAAAGTACTCTTTATACCAAGGTGTCACTTTTTGAGGTGAAATTTCCTGAGCTTCTTCATAGTTTAGGCAGCTCACTTTATTTCTCTGGGTTACATGTCAAGGAAACAATTTTTAAAGTAAGTTATTCTAATCTAACCAACACAGATGGCTTTTTTGTGGCTGGGGGAACATATGCAAAAATATCAGAGAAAAGCTACTACTGGTTGAGCATTCCTAATCAGAAAATCCAAAATCCAACATGCTCCAAAATATCTGAAACTTTTTGAGTGACAACAAAATTATTAAAAATATTGTATAAAATTACCTTCGGCCTATGCGTATAAGGTGTATGCATACAAAACATCAAAAAAATTCATGTTTAAACGTGGGTCTCATCCCCAAGGTATCTCTTTTTTTATATATATGCAAATATTCCAAAATTAAAAAAAAATTCCAATATATAAAACACTTGTGGTCTCAAGCATTTCAGATAAGGGATATCAACCTGTACAAAATAAAGAAGGTTCGCATTGTTTTGGCGATAAGTTGATAAGACCATGAAACATGAATATAATATTGTCAGACAGAAATCCTCCATTTGGAGCTAGATGTTAATAACCACAGTTGAAGATCCAGTTATTCTAATTCACTTAACCAACTACTTTGATTATTAGAATAAATTATAGAGGAAAATTGAGGAAACTCCTTCAGTAATTTCATCATAACAGAATTGATACTTATTCATTAATTATTCCACAAATATATTTGAACAACCAATCAATAATGCTAGAAGCTTGCTGTGTAGTGGAGAAGCTGTATAAACCCATAAGTGAACTACAATGTGTAAAAGCTGAAATAGAAAAATTAAGGTTCCAGGGGGACAAAAAGACATAATAAAAGCCACAGAATAACTAGTTGCTAGTGAGATAATATTCCCAGCATTCTCTTAAACACTGTCTCCTTCCTTTTTCTTTTCCCAGCCAAAAAGAAAAGCAAAATAAAAAAAAATGTACCACTTTTAGGGTGTCAGATATTTATAGCTGTTATCTTAAACCCCAGTTTTCTTATTTTTTTTTTTTTAATCCAGTTTAACAAAGTGGCTTCACTGGACTAAGCTCTCAGATAGGTGGAAGGAGGGGCTGCAGGATGCCTCGAGGCTCCAAACAGAAGAATCAAAGCGCATGGCTTTGGGAACCAGAGCTCCTGGGGAAGCCTAAAACAACAGTAATGGGGAATGGAATTTTCTGGATTTAAGTATATGAAACTACATTTCCTGGCATTTTGCTAGAGGTTAATCCCAAGTGATAATGTGTCTCAATAATCGGCTCAACTGTTTATTCATCTTGTTTTAATCCCGGTTCCTGATAGTTTAAAGATATAGTTAAACACAGTTTATGAGAGGCCTCGTTTGGCCTGAGCTCCCACATGGGCTGGAGCAGACAAGGGAGTTGGAGTCACTCGTGCTAGGTCCTGGGCATAATCAGATTGAACTCGGAAACAGGCCAGTTTTCCAGAAAATAGGAGCTTCACAGCCACCAGCCAGAAGTGGCCCACATGACCTAAGCCAGCATAGCAAGGAAGTCCCCTCTGTGTTAACCCTGTATGTGAAGTAACTCTGCTTTTGTTCCCCGTTCCTGCTTTCTTCACCTCTCTTCTGCCTATAAAGCCAACCCCCTCTGCTAGGCTTATTGGAACGTCTATTCTTTTTTAAAGAATGAAATGTGGCCTGATTCCAGAATCATTAATAAAAGCCAATTAAATCTTTAAATTTGTTGTGATTTTGTTTTTAACAATGTCAATAAAGCCACCTTATTCTAAGATTTATATAAGGTGGTTTTGTCTTACTATTCACAGAATTCTGAAGTTAGTGTAAAGAAAATCACCAAATTATTAAATTCAAAAGCGTTATTAAATATGGTGGTTCATTATTAGTCTTGGGGGTGGGAGAGAAGACAGTCATTGATTAGTGCTGGTCCTGGAAGAACTTACTGTCTTGTCAAGGAGAAAAGACTAACAAAAAATAACACAAAACAGAATACAGTCCAGCTTCAAACTGTGTGTGCTACGGATGTTCAGAGAATTGTGTTGATCTTTGTCGGTATGGAAAGCCTGTGAAATGAGTGTGAGTAGGACCCGACAGAACAGACTCCATCCTTCATCCCGGAGTCATCTTGGGGAAATTACCTCACATTTTCACTGCCTTCGAACCCTCCTCTGTCAAGTGGGGATGACGATGCCTCACTTGCTTACTAGGGATTAATGAGATACGCTTTTGAGATGTCCTTTTGTTCCATCCCAATGATGTTCACTATGACAACACAAAACTTGTCTCATTCAAATACAGACATAGGCTGGTCCGAAGGTAGTGAGTTATCTCACTTGATTGTTCACAGGCAGTTACAGATTGAACTCCTTGTTCTACTGCTTTCCCCCCTCCTCATTACTGCACTTGACTAGTCTTAAAAAAAATAAATAGAAACAAAACAAAACAAATACAGACATCATGTGACACAGTTAGAAAATATCATTCTAATATTTGGTCCTGAATTCCTCCCCATGAGGTGTTTCTGTTCAAAAACCATGTTCCTGAATGCTGGGCGCGTGTCAGCTGGTGACTTTGCAGGAAAGGGGACGCTGCCACGCGTGAGGCAGGAGGAGGAATGTGTCGCTTTGCTACTGAGGACTGGGGAGAAGGGTGGAGGTGAGGCTGTGTGGAAAACAGGAGAGAACAGCCGGCAACAGTGAAAAGTGAAAAGTGCTGCAAAGAAAAAGAGCTGGGAGAGAAACTTGTGGTGGTGAGTGATAAAAACAGAGCTGGGGGGCAGGAGAGTAAAATACGTGACGTGCTTTTGCCCGTCTCTCTGATCACCCATAAAATGGGCTGAATCCCCAAGGTGTTGCTGTCCATTGACGAGTTGTCAGAAGGCAGCATTGGTGTGGAGCTGTGACTCAGCTCACCCTAGGGTTGTTAACAGATAGAAATATAGGAAATGAGCAACCTGTTCTATTTCCTTTTGAAATAATGATTTATTAAAAATATTATGAATTGGATTGTTATAGTCATAAGAGCTAAGTAAACACAGTGCTTTAAGGACCCGTACAGAATTTTCATTGTTTATAATCTCTTATATATGCTAATTAAGTTAATCAAACACTGCTGTTCTTCCATGAGAGAAGAGTAGCTTAATCTGTAATCCTTTCTCTCAGGATACCAGAGACACTTAATTTTCGTGAGTTTGCTAAATGTTTTGCCCTGTCTTTAAAAACTGGGTCAATAGCGTTGTTGGTGTTGAAACTTTTCATCATTCAAACTAGGGTTGGGTATTATGGAGATTGAATCTGGTTAGTCTCTTACATCTCTGGAAGCAATAGCTTCCCTCAAATTTTTATTTTGTATGTCCTAATTTTGCTTGTACAGTATAAAATGCAATCTGCCATAGGTGTCAGGTTTCAGTCTGAAATGTTGGTTCTTGGCATGCTCATGGCCAAAGAATGACCGGACATACCAAGGTAAGGCAAGCACAACAATGAGGTTTATTGAGGAGAGAAAGATAGGATTATAGAGTAAGAGCAAGATATAGATCTATAGAGCACGATACGTATACCACAGATGACGACTGGACTCATTGTTGCAGCAAAGGGAGAGCAAAAGGTAGGGAGCAAAAAAGGGGTTGGTTATGGTCTTAGTCTTGTTCTATAGTGCCCGGATTGGGAGCTTCCTGTGGCTCAGATGTCACCATGGAACCATTTTGATTGGACAGTTGGGAGCTGCATGACCTGAGTCTTACTACGCATGCAGGGACTCTATGGTACCCATGCCACTTGGCCCGTGGGCTAGAGAGTACTCTGCATTCTTTTGCTGGCGCACTGAGTTATGATTGTCAGATTCATAAGGTGTTCCTTCCTCCCCCAGGCATGGCAGTTGCTTGGGACAGGATTAAGGTGGGGGAGGACCAAGATGGGGACCTGGGGCCCAGCCTTGTCCTTCTTCCCAGGTGGGACAATTGCACCAAGGCAAGGCCCCCACTTTCATCCCTAGGAGACCCAGAATCCTTCACTAACTACCTAGTGTAAAGACTGCCTTTATTCTTTTCTAACCCTAGGAGCTAACACAGTATATTATACAGATGCTCTTGAACTTATGATGAGGTTTTGTCACAATAAACCCATAGTAAGTTGAAAATCTTAAGTTGAAAATGCATTTAATAGACCTAACCTACCAAACATCATAGCTTAGCCTAGCCTACCTTAAATGTGCTCAGAACACTTACATTAGCCTACGGTTGAGCATAATCATCTAACATGAAGCCTATTTTACAAGGAGTGTCGAATATCTCATGTAATGTATTGGATATGTTACACTGTGTAGCACTGTATTGGTTAGTTACCTTCATGATCACGTGCCTGGCTGGAAGCTGCAGCTCACAAGGGAGTATCATTATGCATGTTGCTAAGCCCTGGAAAAGATCAGAATTCAAAATGTGAGGTACAGCTTCTACTGACCGCATATCCCTTTCACACCATGGTAAAAAATCAAAAATCATAAGTCAAACTGTCCTAAGTATGGTACAGAGTGTTGATACATTATGACTCCACAAACATTTGATATTGACAGTGGTGCCATATGATAAGCAATGTTTTAAATGTTAGAAGGGTAGTATTTACTAAAGGAGTGTTTATTACGTAACTGAGCACTATGATAAATTCTTCTAATACTTTAGCTTATTTGTTCCTCATAGAAATCCTATGTTTTAAATGAGGGAATGGACTTAGAGTGAAAATTTGCTTAAGGTTTACAATGAATATATTTCATTTTAAAAGATAGGTTTTATTTGAGCTGTCACTGGAATTCTCAGACGTTTTATATCAGATTTGATTAATGATAGCTGATAAAAGAGCTCAGGAAATTTCACCCCCAAATGTGACTCCTTGGTATAAAGAATATTTTGAATTAAAAAGCCTTGAAGATAAAAAGGCATTGGAAGGGGTTTTCCCTCTATCTATATAAGTTGGACTGACTGACCTATCAAAAGGACGACAGACTTCCCCTCCCCTGCCTGTTATCTCAATAAATTGCAGGAAAAGAAAAATCAAGAATGCAGCCAGACCTGGCCCAAATAATTTTAAATATAATACCTGTCTCTCAGGTGAATTTACAAGTCAATCTATTCGCTCCCCATCCATTCCTTCTCCCAACTATCCATTCATCCTCCCTAGCAACCATTTATTGCCCCTAAACAGAATTAGCTATACTCCTCATCTCCCCCGCCCCTCTAAAAGGTGTATATAAAAATGTCCGGATCCCACTGGAATATTGAGTAATCACTCATAATTCTCCCCATGCACATGGTACATAAACCTCGCTCTCTTATTAATCTCTTAATTGTGAGTTGATTTTTCATCGAACTTTCAGTAAAAGAGGAAGTTTCCCATCATCCTTACACTGACATCTATTGTATTCTTAATATGTTAAGTATTGTTCTAAGTGTATTACATTTATTAATTTATCTTCACAGCAACACAAGGAGAGAGGTGGATTATTATATATATTTTGGAAATGAAGAATGCAGATATTGAAGAGTGTAGTAGCTAGGGCTCAGAGGTCCTGTAACTAGCTGGTGAAAGGCCTAGCCAGGATTTAAACCATGGAAGTTTCTTCAAGGATCCTGTTCTCCGCTGATTTGTTGAACAGCCTTTCATTTAAAATTAGGTTTTGACCCAGCATATGATGTGAAGATTATTTAAGACTTCATTTCGCATTTTGAATAATGTTATGCATTTTCCCAGACAAAGTCACTTAATGTTATTGAGTTTTACTTTTCATTTTTTATACAATTGTCAATATTTTTACATTCTCTGGTGGTCTAGTGGTTAGGATTCGGTGCTCTCAATATTTTTACATTAGTTTCATCAAAAGGCTGTTGTTGGGTTTTACCATGCAGTGTATTTAATTGAAAGGCAAAAAAAATCATGTTACACACAAACACACTCAACTAATTTTTGACAAGGCATAGAAACAATTTGATGGAGGAAGGATAGTCTTTTCAACAAACGGTGCTGATGCAATTGGACATCCCTCCAATGAACTTCAATGTAAACCTCACGCTTTAATCAAAAATTAGCTCAAAATAGATCATAGACTTAAATGTAAAATGTAAGACTATAAAACATTTAGAGAAAATGCAACAAGAGAATATCTTCAGAATTTAGAGCTAGGCAAAGAGTTAGAGATGACATCGAAAGCATGATACATATTAATGAAATTTTTTTTAAATAAATTCAACCTCATAATAAAAAGCTTTTGCTTTGTGAGAAATCCTTTTAAAAGAATGAAAAGACAAGTTACATGGTGGTGAACAATATTTTCATCTATGACAAAGAAATTGTATCTAGAATATATGAAGAACTCTTGAAAGTTAACATTTAAAATGCAAAAAAGAAAATGGGCAAAAGACAAGACATTTCCCAAAGAGAAGATGTGGATGGCAACAAGCACACGAAAAGAGGTTCAGAGTCATTAGCCCTTAGGGAAAGGCACATTAAAACTGCAATGAGATATCACTACACACCTATCAGAATGGTTAAAATTAAAAATAGTAACACCAAATGCTGGCAAAATTATTGAGAAACAAAATCTCTCATACGTTGTTGGTGGGAATCTAAAATGATACAACCACTTGGGAAGTAGTTTGTCAGTTTCTTCATAAAAATTTATGTACTATTTTTGCAACTCCTGTGAATCTCTAATTATTTCAAATAAAAAGGTAAAGCAATCGCATGTCAAGCATAGTAAGATGGAACTGTATTCATTTTGTTGCACTAGTAAAAATAACATTATTGATAATGTATTAATACATATAATAGACATATATGGTTTGTTTTTTAAGGCTTTTGTCTGCAGTTGCTTATATTAAAATATCCAAAACATTGTAGCAATTTGAGAAAGAAAAATCCCTTTTAAGATGTCAGTCATGGCTTGCTGTAGCAAAAAAAAATGTTTTATTGGAAAAAATTCATAGGAACCACTGGGTGGCAGTAGAGGTTTAGGTTTTTGTTCACTTCGGTGTTTTTCCAGAAAGCTGAGAAAATAAGGTACTAATTTGGTTCTTAGCAAATAAAAATCTGTAATGATACGACATTATAGGTGATTGGCAAGGTTTACATGGCAAGTCCAATCATTAAAAAAATTAGCATTGGTGTAAGTTAAAACTCACAATAAATAACACCTGCTGCCAGGAACCACATGCAGAGAGTAACTTTGTGAAAATAAACCTTGGGCTAACAGTCTGAGGGGAAAATGGACAATTTTAGAGAAAAAAACAGCTTGGCATTGAGCCGTATAATGGCATTTGGGATTTTCTGATTCAATTTTTTTTTTTTTTTTTTTTAAGAGACAGGGTCTTGCTGTTGTGCAGGGGCAAGATCATAGCTCCCTGCAGCCTCCAACTCATGGGCTCAAGTGATCCTCCCGCCTCAGCCTCCCGAGTAGCTGCAAAATTTTAATGGCTTTCAGAAATTCCAAGCAACCTTTTTATTTCTCTGCCTCCTCCCACGAATAACTGTACAAAATTCAGCTGCTCCTTTTCTTATTTGGGAAAAAGGCTTCCTCTTTTATATTATAAAGTAACCCAGTATATAAGGCAGAGGAACAAAATCCTGTTGTTTTTGTGACATCACACTTCAAAAATACTTAATGTCTTTCCATCTTGATAAAACTGAGAGAAAATCTTTATATGATTTGCTGAGTTTTTCATAAAATTTACTTGCTAGGGGCAAATTGAGACATTGACTTTAATATCAAAGTGGAAGAGATCCCAGGCTTTTCTTCACAGCGTAACCTCATTAATGCATCTCGTTCTAAATATATATGGCCAAGGATATTTCTGAGGCATTTATTTGCATACGTTACTGTTCTTTTGTGTCATCCAACTATCAGATGGAATAAAAAAAATGCATATTAGGTCTGGCACTGCCTATATAGGAGAGACATATTCAAAATCTCTGCTGAATAGTCACAGTAGTATTCTCAAATCAGATTTCCACATGATCAGGCATCAAAACAATTTTTACAACCAAACGGTCCAATTTTTAGCCTGCCTTCTAGGGTGTTGTCTAAACCTCCTGGATGCTGGACAATGAGGGAGCGGAATGTCTGTAATGATGCACCACGGAGCGGTGGGATGGTAATTAATGCATTACGTCATTGTGTGTTTGAGTGTGATAGCGCCATGAAAAAGCTCAGCCCTGTGCCTGCCTCCCAGCAGATGCCGGATAAATCCCACCTGCCGTGAGAACATGGGTGGGATCAGAAGACACTAACGCACAGTAGACTTCTAAACAGCAGACAGTTTAAAAATAAAGAGCTAATATTAATGTCTTAGTATTAATAGAATATAACATTTCCTCGTTCTTATTCTTATTCACTTCATTCACATCAGCAACCCTTAAGAAAAATGATTTTCATAACATAGTTGTACTTACGTATATCTACTTTTTATGTTAATAGCAAAACAAGCTTTCTGAGGATGATGGGTGTCTGGAAGGTCTGTTTTACACTAGAAGAATAAGATTGTTCATTTTCTCTTTGGTTCTCTGAGCTGATAATAAAATAGTTAATTCATGAATAATACGAGTAAGTTTGCTATAATTGGTAATCAGATGAAAAAATTAAAATGTCCTCACCCCTTCAATATTTGTCAACTTTCTACTTTTTCCTTAGCTTTGAAAACAAACATTCTCTTGGAGTTCAAGATTGAAGTTTCCTGAAAAAAATTCTCTGGGGACACTGAGACTAATGGAAGAGATATCAATGATTAACAGTGATTCTTAAAAGTCCTCTGGGGCATATGTTCTTTATCATGTCTTCCATTAGTTTTTTTTTTCCCCTCAGAAACCTGCTAAGGCACTTGAAAACCTTGCATAAAATGTATTTTTTCTTCCTCTTCACTCTACCGCCTTCTATCCTTACCTTTTCAACCACTGCATTTTTCTGTTCTCTGCTTGTGACTTTTCCACTTAAAAATCTAGCCTTGATTCAGGTGAGTCTTTTAGAGGGTGTATGTGGCACAGACAGCTACAAACAGGCATTCAGAGAATTTGGCAGTGGAACTCAAAATATAGCGTTACTTTTTAAAAGAGGAATGTATACTATCATCATATTTAAATAAAGCTTTGACGTTCCCCAGATGATTAGAAGCTGCATTTTTTTCTTGAAGTTGGTCTCTACAATCTCCTAGCAACAATTCTCAAGTGAATTTTTTTTTAAAATACATTTAGGAAAAGTGCCAGGGGAATAGATTAATATTTTACTGAAGAAGGTAATTTGATTCACATGCACAGCATCTGACCCCAAAGCAGCACATTCCTGAGAAACTGCCGGAATCTTTGCATGAAAGAAATTGTCCACGACATCATAAAGAAGAGACCCTTTGAAACTAACCTTGCAGCAAATTTCAATACTTTATTCCTTAAAATAATAGTGTAGTAGATAAGTCAGAGCATTCTCCTCCAAGACGCCCACACCAGTGACCTGATTACCATGACTTGTCACTTACCTGCAACCTGTCCTTCAGCGCTCAGGCTGTTTCTTAAACAGCATTGTGTTCATCCTCATCTTGGCCCCTCGGCCAAGTAGCCAGAGGTAGTCACTCCATTTTTATCAATGACGACATTAAAGCAGAGAGTCAGAATATGCTGGAGGAAATTGCCCCAAAGCTGTTTAGAAGTCTTTCACCACACATACCAAATGAATGCCATTTACTTTGTGAGCAGACGATTAATCAATCTGTGCTACTGCATTCACAACTGAGTGGAAATCCGGCAAGGTAGAAGAAAAAAAAAGATCCTAAATCATTTTAATAACTAGTGCATAATCAACATTGAGCTAGCCACCATAAAACGGTTTCATCAGCAAGTCTTTACAACCCCGTGATGTAAATTTCTTTTTACACATGAGGGAACCATAATTCAGCAAGGTGAGAGGCCTCAGATCACACAGCCTGGAGCAAATGGAGCAAGGTCTCAGGCCCTGATTTGTTTGCCCCATGGCCTGGCCATTTCCACTGTGAACAAGGAAGAGAGATCAAGTGAAAAATCTCCTTCCCACCCAGAGGTGACCACACTAATAATTGCCCCAAAGCCATTCCCTGTTTGTTCTATCCTCTTTGAGGGGTGTAGAGACCTTGGCATTTTAGGGTCCAATCTCTGTGTTGGAGGCAATACAGCCTTACAATTAGGCAGCTCTGCTAGCCGTATGTGAAAGCCATGTCACTTGTTTACATCTCAATGTCCTCATTTCTACATTATTAAATCTACGTAATAATATTTATTAGGTTGTGGAGGAGATTAAATGAGAAAAATGTGTCTAAAATACTTGGCATAGTTCTTGTCATGAAGTAACTTACCATCTCTTACATAGTGCTTTGTTTTTGAGATCGTTGTTGCTAAATTACTCATTTATGGCTTGCATCTGGGTCTAGATTACCATTACTGCTTTGCCATTCAAAGTGTGATCAAAAGACTACATCATTATTATTATGTTATCATATATTATTAATATATAATATAACAATATTATTAATAATTATTCATTATTTATTCACTAGGTACTAGTGAATGATTATTCATTAGATAATTAATAATTAATATGTCAGTTATAATTAGTAATTATATATTATAATATTTTCTATTATTATTATATTATTCATGCATCATAATCATAGACTTATGGATGCTTTTGGTTTTCTATTTCAAGATATAATAAAGCTTAAAGTTTGAGCTTTCCTCGCAGATGCAATTGCTCGGTTGATAGTTCCTCTGTTCTACAGCCTAATTTCTTACCCTGGAAGTACAGATTTAGTTATTTACTGAGAGGTCAGTACACAAATGAGTTCCATGAAGTCTTCCAAAATGAGTAGGACTGTGTCTCATATTGCATTGAAGCATGAAGTTTCCCGGTGTTTTAAAACCTCTAATATCAGAGAGATAAGGAAACCAATTTGCTATCCTGAGAAAAGTGACCTTCTGGTGGGCTGAGGAAGTGAGAGAAGCTGTCTTTGACCATGCATTGGTTTAGTGACTGGTTTACATGTTTGCATTTACTTTTGAATTGTGCAGATATTAAATTTTCCTTCCTCTTTAGAGCTGTATTTTATTCGTGGCAAAGCACAGGGCTATTTTCAAGAGCGTACTGACCGGTAAGCTCTGCTTTCTAGTGCCCAGGAATCCCATCTGGACACTGTACCACCACATGGGAGAAGTCCTTCCAAAAGCCGATGGTATAGGCTTATTATTCCTATTTTTGTTATTATTCCTATTTTTTAGATGAGGAAACTACAGCTCTGTGGTATTTATCACTTGAGCTTGTGATTAAATGGTTTACTGAAAAGAGGCTTCATAAACCCAACATTTAAATAGATCCAAGAAAGATTCACATAGATTAATTATTCTTTACTTAGTCTGAAAATGATGATGGCATACTCTAGTTTTCTTCGGGAATATTTTATTCTACCATACATGTTCTTAGACAGCATGGATGGGACAAGTGTCTGAATTAGCATGGCACTGGAAATTTTTTTTCATTTTTTTACCGCAGCTTTATCATGCTATAACTTCCATACCACACAATTCACTCATTTAGAGCATGAAATTCAATGTTATCTTAAATGTATCACTATTTTATTTTCTTATTAATTAATTTTAAATTTATAATTAACACATAATAATAGTGCATATTTATGGGATACAGTGTAATGTTTCAATGCATGTATACATTGTACAATGACAAAATCAGGGCAACTACCATACCCATCACTTTAAACATTTATCATTTCCTTGTGGCTATAACATTCAAAATCTTCTCTTCTAGCTATCTCGAAATATCCACTACATTGTTATTTGCTATAGTCACCCTACTACGTGATAGAACACCAGAACTTACTCTTCTTGTCCAACTGTAGCACTTATTTAACTGCAACTGGCATTGAAAAATTTTAAGGACTGACTCCTGTTCTGATTTCATTTAGTCCTTGAACACAGAATATGTTTTATTTTCCTTTTTCTTTTGACATAGTTTATTTTACTTTGATCTTTTATTACCTTACTAAAAGATAATCCTCTTGCTAGCTATGTAAACTGAGGCAGGTTACTTACTCGCTTTGGGCTTCATTTTCTACATCTACAAAATGGGGGAAATAATGATAATACATACTTCATAGGATTGTTAGAATGAATAATGGCTTAATGTTTTTTAAGTGATTATAGCAATGCTTGGAACATTGTACAGGCTGCGTGTTTGCCAAGAAAAAAATTAAAGAAGGATAATATGTCCAGAGAAATAATTTTGTTCTAAATAATTTCTAATTGACTTTCTTATAATTATGAGAAATTGAAATATAAAACACTGGCCCCTTAGTAGAAGAATCAGCATTTTGTTTTTAGAAGGATTCCCAAGGGTTTATTTGGAGTGCGTTAGAGGGCTCAGAGCTCTTCCTCTCTAGCAATTCTCCAACAAGAGTGTCACTTACTCAAGGGCCAGCAACATATTTTACTCATTTTTACCCTTAGAGAAAAACAGAGAATCTGCCAGAAAGTTGGTATCTGATAAATGTTGGTTGAATTAATGAGCTTTTAATTCATTCTTAGTTATTTTCCTGGAATGTTCAGCTTAGTCAAACGCCTCCTCTTCCAGACAGCCCTGGTTAGTCCAGACCCCCGTGACTGTGGCGGTCGACCACAGTGTTACTGCTGCAGGAGAATTCTCACAGCACCAGGAGTGCCTGGAAAAACCAGATGCCGATAGTGCAGGAACTTCGAGAAACCTTGCCACCCAAAGTTCTGCACCTTCCAGTTAAATAATTCGAAATAAGTTTCGAATACATGACAATGGCTTCAGTCTCCTTCTGTCGGTATCATCGTGAAGGAGCATATCAAACTATCTCGTGCAAAAAAAAAAAAAAATTATTCATGATCATTGCCTGGAATTTTAAGCCATTTTGTCCAATGAGTGGAATAGCTTTTTAAAGCTCTCTCTAGGGAAATTCCATACTTTAAAAATTGTTTAGCAAATGTTTATTGAATGATCGGGAAAGTAAAATAATCTCTTGACCTCATTCAAACCATTTTTTGGAAGTCGTAGAAATATATTTTTAAAATATTGCCATTGTTTTTCAAAATATTTACTAATGTCCTGGGTTCTTAACCAATGAGTTTTAGTATCACTATTATTATTATTATTATTGGTATTAGCATCTTTAACACCTTCCACCCCTTACCCCTCCAATTCTCGCCATTGTTCACTTCATTTTTGGTCTAATCATAACCTTCCTCAAGCTTGATTCCAGCCTGGCTTATGAACTCATTCTGTTTCCTATTCCCCTAAGTACAGCAAGAGTTGTGGATTGGGGTTTGCTGCCAGAAACCAGGCCCTAAATCATCTTCATCACCTCCTCCCACTGGTCGCTGGATGGGTGCAGCAAAGCTAACCCGACAGCCACTTCTGCACACATTCCCTCCACTGCAGTCAGCGCAGCTGGTCCTCCAGCGGTAGGTACGAGAGGCTAGCAGGGGAGATGGAGAGAGGATGGGAAGAACAGAGTCGGTGGAAAGTTGCCAGAGTTATGCATGAAAGCAGAATAAAGGCAGGTGAATGAGCAGGTAGAAGGAGGCATTTGTTCCAGATGGAGGTGTCAGTGATGGAGAAAAATCGTGGGAGAGCAAAAGTACCCAGCGAAGTTACCCTGGACAGGCTCTTTTCTCCTAAGACTCTTTCAGTTCTCCCTTCCTTAAGTGTTTTTCTTTTTGATAATGTCATCTCAGAAAATTGTCTTTTTTCTTCACGACCTGCTTCTCGGGTCTCTAGGATGTAACGCTGATGAAAGTGGGCATATTTAAGCAGAGATATCGCAAGAGGAAAGAAACCCAGTGAGGCGTTTCCTTTTAACTATTAGCTGCGGTGCTCGCGCTCCGTGACGTAAGTAGATTGCACTGTGGAGAGCACAGGATAAAAGCAGCCAAGCAGCGTATTTGCTCAGTGCCTGCGTTAGTTTGCCAGGGCTGCCTTAACAAAATACCAGGGACTGGATGGCTCAAACCATAGAAATTCGTTGTCTCACAGCTCTGGGGGCGGGAAGTGTAAGCCTTCTGAAGGTGGTGGCGAATCTGTTCCACTCCTCCCTCCTAGCTTCTGGTGGCCGCTGACAGGCATTGGCGTTCCTGGGCTTGCAGAAGCATGACCCCGATACCTGCCTTCGTCTTCATGTGGCATTCTCCCCACGTGCGTGTCTGGGTCCAGATCTCCAGTTTTTAGAAGAACACCAGGCATATTGGGTCAGGGGCCCGCTCTTCTCCATTGTGACTTCGTCTTAACTAATGACATCTGCCATGGCCCTACTTTCCAGTAGGTCCCATTCTGTGGGAGTTAGGACTTCAACACATACATTTGGCTGGAGGGGATACAATTCAATCCATTAACAGTGCCAGTTGGGAACGTTTAACTTAATTCTGTGTTATTAGAAAAGCATCATTTAGGTTGGGTGTTCTTTTCTTGGCTAGGTTTCTTTAAGGAATGAAACCCATGAACTTAAAGCCCTCCAATTAACAAAGTGCAACTTCAAAGCTACCCGAATATAATAGAAACACACTCGTGTATCTCGCATGGAAAAACCTCTCCATGTGGCGTGAGAGGAGGGCATCGGGTAAACTGGCAGTGGGTGAGGGGTGCAGTTGGACACATGGGTCCAAGTTGTCTCTCCTATAGGTCAGCCCTGAAACCCCAGAGTCCTCCTCTTTCAAACTCAGGCCCAAGTTACCGGAAGGGATTTTTTAAATAAACTGTTTCTATCCTGACCGGAACGAACTCTATCCAAGTCCATCTTCACCCCTTCTCCTGTTGGCAAAAGCAAACCCTTCACCAGGCCGTCCCCAATCTCCAGACATGGAGGTCTTATAACGGAGAATCTATTCATCCTTTCTCTATCACTCAGCCTTTAAGCAGCAGGGGAGAGGACATTCCATTTCTGTTTTGTCTCTAGAATATTTTCACAAATGCTGTGAAAACATTTAGTCCTGACCAAATTTACTCCACGCATATCACACCCTCCTTGCCCCTGCATGTACGTGTGTGCGCGCACACACACACACACACACACACACATGCTCTCTCTCCCTGTGGGAAACTTTTAGGGGCAGTTGCACATGGAATCTTCGTTAAAACTTCCTGAGCAGTTGTAAGCTATTGGATTGAACTTGAAAATGAAGAGTATCTTATTTTTAACAGTGAATGAACCATTATTAGTGCCTACAGGGAATTGGGAAGAAATGTGAGTCTGATTAAAAGGTGAAGATGAGGGAAAAGCCATAGGGTTAATTAGCACAACAACAGTAAGAAAATCACAAAAATAATTTTATTTGGAGTTTCTGAATAACCGGAAACTCAAATTTATTTTTTAGATATCTCCGTAACAGGGAAAATACTTTAGGCAGGCTGCTTCTTCCCCTCCAAAAAAAGTTGATATCAGAAAGAAGCAAACATTGCATACATATCTTTTTCCATTTATTGTAATTCTTGTTGGAAAAGGACTTTCATTGTCCAAGTAGGGATTTTGAATAACAACACATGTGCTTGCATGATTGAGAGAAAATTCTTGAGTCTATTTTTTGTAAAAATACAAAATATGTGTATTTATAAAAGGGAAAGATAAGGAAGAAGATAAAGGAAAGTGTGATTATTGATTTTGAGCATAGTCTAGATTTTTTCTTTCAAAAACAAGAATTTAAAAAAGTTAGTATTTGTCCAAATATTTCAAGATTCCTTCCAATAGGTACCATCAAAGCACTTTTTTTTTATTGGACCTTGTCCCTCGTTTCTGCATCAGGAGAGTGATTCCAGAAGGGCAAATGAACATATATACATACACACACAAACTTAATTGCTGATATCCCTCTTTTCAAGTTTTATATCCTTAAAGTGTTGAGGATTGCGCTAGAAATAGTGGTGCTCACTCAACATTTCATCACTACCCATACTTTTCGGTCTCCTTGCAACTTTACAGGACCTTGTGACTAGTTTTGGTTAATGGTTGTGGTTGGAAATGATGTGTAATGTTTGTTACTTTAGCATAACAGTCTCTCCCAGCTAATATAAAGGTTTTGCACAATATACATCACAACACACTTTAATTTTTCAGAAATCAGTAATTTTATCTTCCTAGTGTGAAAAAGATTGAAAAGTTGTATTCTGACAGTCATGGACTCTTAGTGCTGAGTCATCTTTCTAGCTGGGGAAAAGGAGGAGCTGACACACCTTCCTAGCCGGGAGGTCTGTAATGTGTCCAAAGACGGATCAGATTGTCCCATTTTAAAAGGACAAAGCGACCACTTGAGTAGAATTTTAGGGTACTAATTGATGCCTTTTTCACTTAGGGGACACCCAGGGCTACACAGAACATTAATTGTCTTTGCGTAATTTAAACACACTTTTAATTTCCATTTCAAATGTTCAATGTTTAAATGTTTAAACGTTTGAATCCTTCTGCTATATTTTAAGTAGCAAATTCAACTCTGGCAGCCGTTGCATTATCTCAAAAGATAATACACCTTAAAATCATTTGAACTCATCCCATTTGAATATTCAATTCGTGATAAAAAATTTAAACATTCTCTTCATAATCAATTTTTAACAGTAATCAGGCCTATTAAGTTATCTTTTAAGAAAGCAATTGCCTAAAGAAGCAGTGCAAAAGGAAGCAACTGGCCCTCCAGGGATATTGCTCCCAGACAATCTACCTTCCTCTCTGTGCAGGGACATTTCTGCACAGATTACACAGTGATTGCAGCCTCTGTAACACTCAGTAATTAGGTATCTAGTCAGTCCCGTTTCTGTTGCTGTAAATGGTGCATTGCAGAGTCCCCACCATTTCTACTCCACCCTCGGAGGTCCCAGTTAAAATCAAAGACACAAGAGAGGACCTACCATTTGTAAGTCATCACATCCATGTTGTAAAAAAAAATTTCAAATAGTTTTGTTCAAGTAAAACCAGCTGGAAGTAATTTTTTAAAAACTATTAAATAGAACTTTTTCCTTTAGCATCCTGTAACACTTTGATGTCTCCTGCTCTGTTAACCATAGCAAATGTATCTAATATTTCAGAAAACTCCCAGTGCACATCATTAATATGGGAACACAGATGGCATTTAATACCACCAATCCTTCTCCACAATTTTAAATATAGGATTAAAGATTAAATTTAAATTAAATTTTAAATGTAGGATTAAATAGGATTAGAGATTAGGGCTATCTGCTTCAGAACCAGACGTGTAATTCTATGTATCTCTTGGGTATTACAGTTAAAGAAAAGCAAAAACTTTGTGTTCTTAACAAAAGGAGGTGTTAAGAGGGAAAACCTGCTGGCTCTCTGCATTTAAAAGGCTGACTACATATATTTCCTTTTATTAATATATACTGATGTTCCTAGTTTGAAGTATCAAGATTTGTGTATTTGAACTGACAAATGTGGAACTGTCCGTGATTTTGGATTTACAAATACTATGGCAGGCACCAGGCAACATGAACAAAACTAAATATGACTTGTGTCACCATAGTGCTTGGGACAGTGATGGAGATAGGGATCACACAAATCATGCAAAATTATATTTGTGATAAGGACACTAACTGGATGGTATTTGGAACTGTAACATCGTGTAGAAAAGGGATATGATGTAGGCTGTATGTCAGGCAAAGCTTCCTTGAGGAAATTATAATAGAGATGAAATCTGAAGATTGGCTTTTGACAAATGAAGTGGGAGAGGAACAGTTTTCCAGATAGAGACAACAGTATGTGTTAAGGATTTGTAGTCAGAAAATACTCAGACATTGCATTTTCCATCTCTAGAGGTTTGATTTATTTTTCTCTATTTTCCGAGTCTCTGCAGCCTCAGTGCTTCTTGAACATATGGCATACAGCTGCTTTGATGTTCTTGTCTACTAAATCTGTGTTATTTCTGGGTCTGTTTCTATTGACTGATTTTTCCTTTCATTATGGGCTCTATTTTCCTGCATCTTCATACATCTGGTAATTTTGATTGCATGCTAGAAAATGGGAATTTTACCTTTTTGGGAGTTGGGTATTTTTGCATTTCTAAACACATCCTTGAATTTGTTCTACGATGCTGTTAAATTACTTAGAAACACTTTGATTCAGTTTTTTTCATTTACGATTTGTTATGTAGGACCAGAGCAGCCTTTAGTCTAAGGCTAATCTTGCCCTATTAGGAAGGCAGTAATCTTTTGCATATTCTATCCAATACCCCTTGAATTACGAGGTTTTCCATTCTGACTGGTGGATGCATGAACTATTCCCAGCTCTGGGTGGACCCCAGGGGTTATTTCCACTGTTCCTTGGGGTGCTTCTTTTTCTAGCCTTGGGTGATTTCCTCACATACATATGCTGATCAACACTCAGCTAAAGATTCAAGGGGGACCCTCTGGAGCTCTTTTCTCTCTCTCTCTCTAGTAGTTCCCTCCTGTCCAGGACATTGTCCTGTCAAACTAAACAACAGAAGGGGAGAATTTCTAAAAGAAACTGCTATTTATTTGGGAATAGCATTACAATGGAAATACACATGTCATGGTAAACTATGTACATATTTAAAAAGGTTGAGGCAAGGGGAAGTTTTTAAAGGCAAAATGAGGAGAATTACACAAGTTGTTTTGAATCAATTACCTTTGGCTACAAGAATTGATAACAAGGGTGGCGTCAGTCGGAGGTTGGACAGGAAGTTGCTGGACAGACATCCTGTCAGAAGTGTTTTCCATGTAAGGTTATCATGGCTTTGTGCAAGGTTGTGGTTTGTGCAAGAGTCTTTTGTAACAGTTCTATGTTGTAATAGTTATCGAGCATACGCGCACAAGAACCCTCCCTTCGCGGCCTTCCCCAGCTCCATTTTGTCAAGGCTTGACACAAATGATTCCATTTTGATCCTGACGATTTTCACAGCCCTGTGAACTATAGCTGCCTTGGCCTCCTTGAGCTCTCGGATTCATCTCCTCAACTGGGGAAATCAATGGATTTCTCCTGGTTCTGCCACTGTGTTAGCTGGTTTTGCACTGCTATACCAAATACATGAGACTGGGTAATTTATAAAGAAGAAAAATTTATTATCTCACTGTTCTGGAGGCTGAGAAGTCCAAGATCAAGGCACTGGCAGGTTCGGGTTGTCTGATAAGGGCTGCTCTCTGCTTCTAAGGTGGTGCCTTGCTGCTGTATTCTCCGCAAGGGAGGAAGGCTGTGTCCTCACCTGCACGGTAGAAGATGGAAGGGTAAGTGTGAAGCCTCTTTTATAAGGGTCTTATTCCTACTCATGAGGGATGAGCCCTCATGTGCTAAATCATCTCTTAAAAGCCCCACCTTTTAATACTATCTTGTTGGCTATTAAGATTTAACACCTGAATTTTAGAGGGGATACATCCAAACCACAGCACCCTGTCTGCACTGCGGCCTGGAAACTCTTCGGGTAGTAAGCTGATCCAATTGCAGGGCTCACCATATATGTTTCCCTTTTCTCAGGAATTGTAGTCCTGTGTCGCCAGTGTCTATAAACCATTGTTTTATGTCTTGTCCATGGAAGGGTAAATCTACTCCCTGTTACTCCATCATGTCAGGAAGTAAAAGTTTGAAAGACACTAATAAAATGCCTGCGTGGCTAGAACTACACGCTGCCAAATGAGACCAGAAGAGTAGAATGAGAAGAGGTCGTGTAGTAATCCAAATTGAAAAATAGTAACGTGCCTTTTTCTTTTTGCCTTTTCACGTGCAAAGTGTGTATATGTCAGCTGAAGGCACTCATCTACTTGGAGGTGGGATGTGACATGCAAGGGACGCAGAAGCATCTTGAGAATGCAAGGTGGTGCTATGTGAGCTGGGGACCTGGAGAGCCTAGCATGGAGCAGAGAGGGCACAGTGCACAGGGACTGAGTGGCCAAGGACAGCATAAGAGGAGGAGGATGGGAACAGCAGCATTTCATTACCAGTGCAGGGAGGGTGACAGAGCGGCCACTTCGCGGCACAGATCTGCCAGGGCCCAAAGAACCCAGGCGTGGCAGAGGGTGGGGGTTTGAAACAAACTTATTTCTCCTCCCTGCTTAGCATGTGTTATCTCCACTTTCCCTGCAAACTTGATTGTTACCTAGGAGGAAGGTTAAGCAAGGGCTAGCACTCTGACTCAGCGTTTATATGGCTCATCCAGTCTGATGGACCTGGAGCCTGCTGAGAGGGGCACGCACCAAACTCCCCATGACTTGACTTTTCCGGTCCTTTTTCCTTTGCTATCTCTCAGGGTGAAGTTTTTAAGTAAGTTTAGATCAGTTAATAGAAAATAAAGAAGTTTTTCTTTCTTTCTTTTTTTACACACCTGAATGTCATGTAAAATCTGCAACCTCACTCTAAAGTTAAGAATTTCTGTTTTAACAATGGGAAGCCAATTAAGCTTTTAAGCACGGGTGGTTGGTAAGAGGCACAGGATCCTATTGTTCTTTTGTATTCCAAGAGTTCACTTCAGCCAAAGTGAGTGAATAATGGAAGCTTAGAACCTTTCAGGACTATTATAGCACTTAAAGCAAAAACCGATTGAAAAAAATTTGACTTTAATAAAATATTTTTATTATAATCCTTAGTATATTATATCTAGAGAGTTCACCAGTACTCCAAGGCACCTACATGACTGTGCTATTAATAAAATAATGTTAGAAGGAAGGCAAACCTCATTTTTTATAAATGCTGAGCCACTTTGAATTCAAACCACTATTTTTAAAAATTCCTCATCCCTTCTCAGTGGGAGCGCCACCTAGTCCAAGAAATAGAAAAAAAATTATTATAATGAATATTTTTACTACATGCATCCAAGTGCATTGCCTGAGGCCACATACTCTTTAAGGAAGTGAAAATCCATCCAAGTAATTCTATACTAAGACATACATCAGCATCCTTTCTCAGCCTGAGGCTCCATCCTTATCTCAGGCATTCCCAAGGGTCCGATACCACAGCTAACAACTGCCACAATTTATGAAGTGCTTTAGGTGTACCTTATCTAGATGGTTTTGCTAAGTCTTACAGATAAGAAGGTTTGGTTCTTGAATTAATTAGTAGCTGCTTGATTTGACTAATCTCTCCTAGTCCCTACTTTCGCTGGCTCTATCTTGTAAATCTCACTTTTGCAAGAGGCCGGTAGGAATTTTTTTTTTTTTTTTTT